>JAQFVV010013323.1:0-157395 GCA_028023455.1 Epiperipatus broadwayi
CACTAAGTCTGTTTAAATTGGTATTTATTGCCTTTTAATTATTATTTGTGTGTTTTAATAATGTAAAAGAGTAGTTAAATTTTATGATATAATTTTAGAATTAAGAACCGGTAATAAATTGTATTAGATGAGTGACACGCTACTACTAACGATAATTTAGTCGTTTTCTTTGGTCTAGCACTATTATATTGTTTATTAATCTATTTTTTGTCCTTAAATTTAACGTATATCAACTTATTTAATTTTATTTTTATTTTCTTATAGATACAGAAAAAGTATTTCTGATTTGCCATTTAATCAGACATTTATTATTATAGTTATTTATATAAGTAGATAAATTTGACAATTAGATAGGATGCCAGAAAGATGTTCATTAATTTATTAGATATGTGTGTAAATAAATAATTATTCATCGAGTAAAAATTGTGGTTGTTCATTCCATAATAATAATGTACCTTTTTTACGTTTTGATTTAGATTATACTACTTTTTTAATGATGTAAAGAGGGCTTATTAACTTTTAAATAATTTTTATATATTGAAACGCTAAAGTAAAATGTAAATAATGTTATATTTTTTATTAGAATGGTTTAATTGAATGTTTTTAATTATATATCCGGCAGAGATCTTTGTGTATATAGAATTATAGCGATTTAATAAAGATATTTTGAAATACTATCTTATTATAACTTTTTTTCTCTCCATTACTTTAATTAAAATAAATTGTGTGGAGGGGTTTTTTTTCGTCTATTACTTTTTGTGTGTATATAAAAAAATTTGACTTATATATTTATTTATATTCCATGTTACCAATCATCCATCAAGTTGGATTCCAACCAAGTGTATTGTTGGAAGAAATTTTGCACTCAAGTAATGTTTGAAACTTAAATATATAAGTCTATAAAGCTTGCTATTTTTTTTTATCCTACTATCTAAGGGAAGCATAATTGCTTTGTTGGTTGCTGTTGTTGTTGTTTTTTTTAATATATACTTATGTCCCAACTTCTTTATGAGATTAGATATTTCATTAATTCCAATAATTTATCACTGCTTACTCAAAGAAGTTATTTTCAGATTATAATATATGTAAATTTATAAATAAATATTTGAAAATACAGTACTTAAAAGTTTATAAAAAATATATGTATAACCGTCACTTAGAAGCGCTTTCAACTAACTTGAAGCGTTGTCAACTATCGCTTTTAAAATGTCAGCCTTCCCATAATTCCATGATGTAATGTATATATATATAAATTGTAATATATATATATATAAATGACTTTTCTGATTAATTTTATAAAAGGCTAAAGTTTTCTCTGTAATTTTTTAGATGATGAAAGTAAAAATAAAGAAAAACATCTCGTTTACCATTTGAAAATATAGCGTTTCAATGTTTAAAGATCAGAGCAGGTGATCATAGATTATTTATGTTGTAATAATTATATTAATTATTTCAAGTATTTGTGTTTTATCTTTAATTGGGATTAAAATTTATATAGGATTAGGAATGGTTAATTAATCTCTCTCTAATCTAATAATTGATTACTAATAATCATTAATATATTTATATAGTAGATGGTATTATTAATATTGTATTTGCTGAAAATGTAACACTTGTAAGTTAAATTGTAATAATATATATATATATTCTTTACATCTTCTTGTATTAAGTAATAATATTTCAAGGGTGTAAAAATTATTTTTCCAATAATTTACTATTCTAAATTAAGTTTGTAAAATCTTTAGTGTAAAATATATATATAGATTTATGAATATTTATGTTTTCATTACCTAGAATATTTATAAAACTTCGCTTGTAAATTTTTAGACTGCAATGTTCTGTTAATGCCATGGGTTATCTCTTTATAAAATTATTTTTATTTACTAAGTCTCTTATATATTTCAAAAAACTAAATAACTCTTATCAGATCAGCATCTTATTTGAATATGCTTAATGCCATGTGTTTCTCCTGCCATTTAATGTGAAGCCAAATGAAAAAAAAAATCTAATATATATATTTTTAAAGAAGACTTAGAATAGAATAGAGAATTAATTATTCTCTTGATTTAAAATACGTATAAAAAAAGTGAACATTTGAATCTCTAACCAAATGATCAGAAGTATAAATAATTTTTAAAAATGAGACTTTCTTAGTAAAATCTATATCTTATCTATTTGTGAAAGAAGAGTATTTCCCTGCTGTTTATGTAATTTATTAACATTAAGACTAGAAAAGCAGTCATTAATTTCGTTAAGTTTGATGTTATTTTATTGCGAAATTGTATATTAAAATTTAAAAAAACTCATTATATTTTGAGGTAACTATAAGTTCTTTTGGTAAACCATCTTAGATAAATCCCCCCCCCCATCTAATCTATTTCTATTACTTATGATGAAGGTGTATGATTTTAGACTTTAGATAATCCATTATTTTAATTAAAACCGTTGCTAAAAAAAAAAAAACATTAATGACTAATATATATATATAAGAATCTAATAGTTCAATAAGTAAATAATTAAATTGTCAGAAATTAGAATGCCCAAATTGAACATAAAATTTCATTCTATCATCCAAAATAATTTATTCATCTAAGAATCTATATAGAAATATTTAAATGTTGAATCGTTAACTCTATCGCTGCATTAATTAAACAACTCTGGCAAAAAAAAAAAAATTGATTAGTCTCTATTCAGTGACTACTTGAATTTGGTTAAGACTTGAGCAACGTGTTACTAAAAAGTTAAAATTTGTAAAATAAATAAATACGTTAACATAATTCTACGCTTATTTTCTTGACATAATTCTTTTCCAAATGCTAATATCTGTCCCAAATCTTCGTTAACTTAAATGAAAACGAACTGAAAGCTGATTTTCAACTACAAATAGAAAAAAATAGTAAACAAATAGAAAACTGATTTTCAATTTTTTATTTTAAAGGAAAAAATATTAGTTAATTATTAAAAAATTATTATCTATGAATATTTTAATGGGTCGAAAATTTGCTTTAAAAATTAATTCAGAATATCATTTTTATTTACTTTATCTCCGCAATTATTAAATTAGAAGTGTATGTGTAAAATGATTCTACCTATGTCTATGTTAATTAAGATTTATTACTTTATTTATACTTTCTACGAAAAACCTGTTTGCTGTTTTTAGATAGAGTTCCAAAATTAAAACTTGGTACAAAATATAATGTATTTCAAATATCTGGTGCTAAAATAAAAAATACTACCAATGAGTTTGTGGGCTCGTAAGTTTATTCTATAGCCTAGACAAATGGACGCCGTCCGAAGAGATGAGGAAAATGTCAAAAAAAAAAAAAGTGTTTTCGCCATATGTCAAAGAATAAGAATTGTAGTGTACTTATAAACAAGTGATTTATCTGTGCTTTTTCTATATTTACATGGGTATGACAATATATAAACTTAAATCAATTTAAGTGTTATTGTAATAACTCTGTTATTTTAAATTTCGCGCTTGTTCACCATTTATTATATACTGTATGCAGTACTTCTTTATTATCTTAGATAAATAGTAAACAGTATCATCTTTTTTTGAATGTTATTGTGTAATGTCACCAGTTGGCGGTAAAATAACTAGTTGGTAGTAAAGATGGATTGCACTTAGGAAAACAAGGAAGTGAAGTTTTAGGGAGTTTGATATTTAAAGAATATAATTCGGGAAACTTTTAAGGGGGGGGGGGGCTTTTAAATTGTAATATTATCAAAAACAAGACGAATGGAGGGGATATAAGAAATAAGCAAAAGATGGTTGATTTAGATATAAGTGTAGATGTGGAGAGGGAATGGTTTTGTAAGATTAGTGGTAAAAAAGTTTGTTATAACCGTAATGGAGAAGAAGGAATCAAAAGAATTTATAAAAGAGTAGTTAGGAAAGAATAAATTGTTAAAATTGGGTTTTTGAATATGCAAGGTGGTAGGAGACCAGAAAAGTGGCTGAAATTAAATAAAGCAATGAAGGGCTTGAGGTATTAGCAGTAGTGGAAACTCATTTAAGAGAAGAAGAACATATCCTGGAAGGCTTAACATGGCAGGGTATAAATAGAAAAAAAAATAATGGTGGTATGGGAGTTATGTCAAAATAATATTTAAATAGTGTTAAGTGTCAAGAACATTTGTGGTTTGAGATAAGTTTAGGAAGACAAATGGTGGCTATAGTGTATATAGCCACTGAAGATAGTCAAACTGTAATGGAGTGGAACAATAGTATATATGAATGCCTAGTTAAGGATATACAGAGATTTAAAGAAAAGGGGAAGAGAATAATGGTTATAGGGGATATGAATGGACATATTGAAGAAATTGATGATGTAGATAATAAGAATTGTCAATTTTTGAAGGAATTTTGTCAAAGAGTAAATTTGAGCATTGGGAATTTATTAAATGTGTATGAGGGACAATTCACGTGGTCTAGGAATAATGTATTTCACACAATAGATTATGTATTGGTAGAGAAAGAGGGAATGGATAAAATACGGAAAATTAAGTTGTTTGATAATGAAGAGAGAATATGTAATAGTGATCATAACTTTATTGTAATAGAAATGGTTAGTAATGTGATGGAGGATAGAAATAAAGGTAGAAATAATAGTTAAAGATGTGGATGGAGAGTGAATGATAAGAATAAGTTGGAAGAGTATAAAATAAAAGTTTAAGAAACCATGGAGCAGTTGGTTGGGGATGAGTATAAGGACTGGTGTGGTGAAATAGAAAAAGTGGCAAATAGGATTTTAGTCAAGAATATGCAGAAGAATAAAAATAATTAAAAAATAAGAGTTAGTAAAAGTGTAAAAGAGAGGAAAGAAGCATGCAGAGAATATAAGTGTGCTATTAAGAATAAAGAAAGTGAAAATGATATTAATGCTAAATGGGGAAAGTACTTAAAAAAGAAGATGCTAGCTAAAATGGATAATTATAGAGAGAGGATGAAGTTAAATAGTAAATTGTTGGAGGATATTAATAAAAGTGGAAGAGATGGGAGCAAAAAAAATTGGAATTACATTAAAAGGAGAAATGTAGGGGAAAGAGAGATAGTATTAATAAATGATGAGGGAATAGAGTGTAGCTCTAAAGAAGAGGTAGAGAGAATCTTAAATAGATATGTAATGGATATAGAAAAGATGTTAGATGTGAAGGAAGTAGTGATAGAAAAAATGAAAGCAGTTAGTAATGGGAATATTAGGTTCACAAAAAATGAATTGAATGAGGCAGGGAAGAGATTGAAAAGTGGAAAGGTGAGAGGTTTAAATGGATGGGCAGCAGAGATGGTAATGAATTTAGGGCATAGAGCAAAAGCAAAGTTATTATCATGTTTTAATAAAATGGCACAGAAGACAGTTTTTCCGGTTAGTTAGAGTAATACAAGAATAATATTATTATTTAAAGGAAAGGGTAAGGATCATAGAAAGTTAAATAATTATAGACTGATACCGGTAACATCAGTTTTATATAAAGTTTTCTCATATATGGTAGCTGGAAGAGTTGTAAAATGGATGGAAGAGATTAATGTAGTGGGGGAAATGCAAGGAGGTTTTAGGTCAGATAGGCATATAGGAGATAGTTTGTTTGTAGTTACACAACTTATGGAGATGAGTAGGAATTCAGGTAGATCATTATATATGAGTTTTATAGATATAGAGAAAGCATATGATAGAGTAAATAGAAATAGATTATGGGTAAGGTTAGCCAATTTGGGAATGGATGAAGCTTTAGTAAATATTAGTAAGAAATTATATGGAAATAATTATTATACTTACCAGTTAGGGGATATAGAATCAGTTAAAGTTAAAAATGGGGTGGGATTAAGGCAAGGATGTCCTATGTCACCTATTTTGTTTTTGTTGTTTTTGAGTGAAATGGAGAAAGCAATAGAAAGACTAGGAAAAGGGGTAGAGATACCATTAATAGGTGGCAAGGGAGTATATAATTTGTCAGGTCTTTTTTTTTGCAGATGATATCTTTTTGTGTGCAGAAACAAGAGAAGATATGGAAATTATGTTGAGGACATGTGCAAGGGTGGGTAAAGAGATGGAGATTAAATTTAGTGAAGAAAAATCAAATATAATGATGGTTAATACTGGGGAAAGAGAAGATGTAGAATTTTTATTGGGGGATATAAAGTTAAGTGTGGTGGATAGATATAGGTATTTGGGAATCATCTTATGTAATCAGGAAAATTGCTTGGATGAATGGGAGAAAAAATTGGTAAATGAAGCAAAGAAAAGAAAGGGTTTGGTAAAGAAACTAACAGTATTTTCATATAATAAATATGATGTGGCTAGAATAGTATGGAAGGGAGTTGCAATAGCAGGGTTAACATATGGTAATGATGCATTATGTGTTAGTAAAAGTGTTTTAGATTATTTAGAGAAAGTACAAAGGGAAGTAGGAAGACATGCATTAGATGCAGAGATGTGGACAGCAAAGGAGGCAATTCAAGGAGAAATGGGATGGTCAAGTTTTTATATGAGAGATGCAAAAAGTAAAATGAAAATGTTTGGTAGGTTGCAGTTTATGGATAGTAAAAGAATAGCAAAAATAGTGTTCAATTAGGTTATGAGTAAAGGGCAGATAACAAGATTGGTGATAAAGGTAATGCGGTATGTGAAAGATTTGGATAAAGAATTTATATCAGTATACTAATATAAAAGGTGGGATGATTGTGTTAGGAGGATTGTTGAGTGTTATAGTGGTAAGGAATGGGATAAAAGAATAGAAGTATTAATAAAAAATAGAGAGTTGGAGAGATGGAGAACTAGTATGGAGGGTAAGAAGAGTTTAAATATATATAGAAGTAAATGGAATATTGGATGCGAGTTAATTTATGATAATAGTAAGGAAAGTAGTTTATTATTTAAGGCTCGAACAGAATCTTTAGCAACAAGAGAATATACTTGTAAATGGAAAACCATGGATAATTTAGTGTGCAAATTGTGTAAGGAAGGTATAGACAATATTAGGCACCTGTCGATTGAATGTAAATGCTTGAAAGCAGAAAGGGTACAGGTAATGAAGTTATGGGAGAATAGACATGAAGAAAGTGACTATAGAGAAAGTGAGTTATTAGTTTTATGTTGGGTTTGCGAAGAGATAAGGGGGATTTAGATATAAAGGCCATAGAGTTGACAAAGATTATGTTGTGGAAATGGGATGGGCAGAATATGGGAAGACTTGGGAGTGGGGAATGGAGAATAAAATGGCTAACAGGTTTATCTGGGCATAATTGCTAAGATATTCTTGACTTCGTTTAAGGAGAAGCCAAATACATCACATCACGTTCTGTATATTATATTTTTTTTCTATAGTTCTCCATTTAACTGTTATCTTAATTGTTTTCTATGTGTGTATTTAACCAATATTTACCATAGTGATTTGTAGAATAAGTGAAGGGAATAGTGACAAAAAAATCATAATTACAATAGTCAAATAAATTTATGAATAATTGTTTTGTAAGCTAATGAATTTGGCAATTACATTTAGGTATTTTATTTAGTCATTTAGAACTGACAGTGTATTTTTGAATTGAACTATTGAAATGACTTGAGACTAAATTTGGACGAAAATAGAATAAGTTGGATTAGAAATCCAAAAATTGTAAGATTAGTGGGAATATATATATATTGAAGAAATTAAGAAAAGTGGCATATATTTCATTTCAGATAACCGATTTTCAAGCTTTAACTTGTTCATAATGTTGATTTCTTTATAAAGGGTATTGTGGTTAAAACACCTGTAGAGGTCCCTACTATCGCATGTTATACGCATATTGTCGAGGTTATAGCCTCAGTAAATATTACTTACGTAATCAATGTGCGTTTAATAAATTTATAATTACAACTTTAAATAATATTGATCAATATTATATATATACACACACAAAAAAAACTATACAGGGGGAAAAAAATTATAAAAAATCATTATTTGTGGGGAAGGGGGGATGTGAATAAATCGATAGCTGCTAATAAATGACAATTAGAACTTTCATCAAGATATAGAAAATTTTGCTAAAGCGATTTATAAACATATGTCAGACCTGATTTATTAGAAATTCAAACTAATTGTTAGAGTATTTTTATGTAAATATGTATATAGATTGATATTTTGGTAGATTTATAATAGTCTACAAAAATCTATGGGGTGGGGATCTTCGTCTAGTGGCCTCATCAAAGTGACCAGTTGAACGCAAAAGTTTTATGTAACTGAACAAACTATTTGTTGTCTTTATTAACTTTATTCATCTGGGGATTAATCCAAAAATCTTTAGCTTTCAAAATCACCATTTTCATAACTGTCCTAAAGCTTATAATACAAATTAATATTCATGTCATATGTGTGTTTTCTATAAACATGAAAAGATAAACCACTAACCTGAAATTATACCTATTTATTATAGGTCTGAAACTTTTTGTTATCATAGAATATCACTTCAGAATTTTGACTTTACTTTCAAATAAACTGATACAAAATGTGAACTAAACCTTATTTATGAGGTTCTCTTGCCTTACTTTATATATATTTGGAAAGTCTTATTCTCTTGGCGTACCTATCACTCCATGTAGTTTGGATTTTTTTTTTTTTTTTTTTAGATAATTGAGAACTTTCCAGTCCAATTCAGATTTTTTTTTAAATAACAGTCTGTAGCCAGTTCATTTTTGATCAGTAATTATTTTTAGATAGTGTGTAAAGATCATTTTACCTCATTTGAATTCATGGGGTAGTATCAATGCGTTGCTTTTAAGACAAAATATGAATGATGTAGCTTTCATAAATAATAGAACAATGGTTACAAACCTGAAAGTAATGAGCCAGTGGTTTACTTTACCTTTTTATATTTTCTTTTGATAATTGTTTCCATTTCAGTAATCCATTTTTGTTAACAGTTCAGTTAGAAACTATAAAAAAAATTATATTTTATATCCTAAAATGATGTATGTGTTTATATACATGCACACATACACTTAAGTCTTATTTCCAGTTTACTATATTTATAATATTCACTTATTTATGTATATGAACATAATGGAAGAATGTTATTTCACCAAAAAGAAAAAAAGATGGAAATACGACTAAAAACGATGACATAAAATTTGTAGAAGAATTCTGCAAAGAATTACATAATAATAAAAGATAAGAAAACAAAGTAATCCCTACATTTACAGCATCTTAATTCACAAGCAATTTAAGTGAGAGGTATGATAGGCAATTAAATTTTTGAAGAAAAGAATAGTCCAGGAAATGATGAAATTATTATTGTTATCTTCAAAAAAGCTTATGAAAAAGTAGACAAATTGTTGACAAAATTATATTTTAAATATCAAAATCATAAGGATTTATCAGATGATAGCAAGCATGACATTGATATTTTTAAAAAGGTGAAAAAGAAAATATGAATTATAGATCTACCAGTTTTTTATCACTTGTATATAAGATTTTTTTCAAGATAATTACAATAGATCTACAACAAACTTTTTTCTCAAACCAACCAAAAGAACAAGTTAGATTTAAGAGTATTTTTAGAACAGTGAATTACATACAAGTATTAAAAGAAGTTATGGAATGAACCAATAACATATTAATATTTGAATTTGTAGATTATGAAAAAGCATTTGATTCCATAGGCATTATTTCCATAGTGATTAAAGCTGTGGACTATTATGATATAGATCCAGAATATTGTCATATTCTGAAGAATAGTTTTCAAAATGCAGCAGCCATGATTAGATTGTACTAATTAGATGTATTAATAAGATCTAAATTGATAATAATGTCTGGGTATAACCTTATGCTGCCATATTTTTAAAACTTTTTACTGCAATTTTTTAAGAGGTATTTTATAAATTAAAATCATCTAGATTTTGAAGATGTTATTGCTGTTTTTGCAAATAATATTTCAGAGATTTGGGAAATGTTGCAAAGAGTTATCTGATGAAAGTAAGAACTAAAGTTAAATGCTGAAAATATTGTTATTTGGATTTTAACAGAAAAAGAAAGTAAAGATTGATAATTATGTGTTAGCAGAAGTAAATTACTACAAATATTTTGATCAGAATATTAATACAAATAGAAACCTAATGGATGAAATTAATCATAGAAATAAATTTGCTAGACAAATTTTGGTAAAAATATATTTGAAAAAATGTTTTAATAGATGTGTTTACTAATACTATCTAGCTGGGTGTAAAAAGAAAAGTTTTCATTTGAGTATTAGATGTATACTGGCAATAACAAAAAAAGATCAAAAACAAAATACTAGAAAGTGAGAGAAATAAATACATATGATTGACATCATCGAAAAAATTAAGAAACTGAAATGGAACTCCATTGATTATTTTGCTAGAAGTCATGACAATAGAAAGACAATTAAAGCCTTAAATTGGATCCCAAGAGATTGTAAAAGACTAAAAAAAAGACCAGATATGAGGTGAATGGATGAAATAAGAATGTTGCTATTATTATATGAATCAGAGCAGCGAGATAAAATTAGGATAGATCATCATTTTGCAATGAATCGATGATGATAATATTTACTTCTATAGTCTAAAAAGAAATCGTGATATTTGAGATACTTATTCTACTACTACTATTATTATTATTATTTTATTATTATTATTATTATTATTATTATTGTTGTTGTTGTTGTAAACATTAATTCTTATTAAGCACATGGTCAGCACATAAATACATATAAGGCTCTAACCATAATACTATGCACCTTAAGTGCTTAATTTTACTATGAGAGGAGCCTCTACAAATCTTAACACAAGATTATGACTTTTATAAAGATAAGAATGGCTGTCTTATCTTCACCTACTTTCTAATTATATAGGCAAATCTAAAGCATTTTGATTTAAGAGTGTGAAGTTAGTAAGTTCTTCACTAATTAAGTCCACTAGCTCATTTAGAAATCAACATTCTTATTTCCCTTCACAGTGAGCTAATATTTAGATCATATAATTAGAAATATTTTTTCAAATCAATTTAAAGTTGTAAACATTAATTCTTATTAAGCACATGATCAGTACATAAATACATATAAAGCTTTAACCTTAATACTATGTACCTTGAGTTCTTAATTTTACTATGAGAGGGACTTCTACAAATCTTAACACAAGATTACTACTTTTATAAAATAATATTTACTAAGGCTATAACCTCAAGAATATGCATGTAAAAATGTGATAGTAGGGACCTCTACAGGTCTTAACTACAAGCTTATGCTTTGGAAGAAAAGAGGGGAACCCCTTCTTTACTTCAACCTACTTTCTATTTAAATAGGTGAAGCTGAAGCAGTTAGATTTGAGAGCGTGAAGCTATTCAATACTTCACTAAGAGCAGCCATGTTATCTTCAACCTACTTTCTAATTATATAGGCAAATTTAAAGCATTTTGATTTGAAAGAGTGATGCTAGTAAATTTTTCACTAATTAAGTCCACTACCTCACAAATATTGATTTCTAAATGAGGTAGTGGACTTAATTAGTGAAGAACCTACTAGCTTCATACTCTCAAATCAAAATGCTTTAGATTTACCTATATAATTAGAAAGTAGGTTGAACATAAGACAGCAGTTCTTATCTTTATAAAAGTCATAATCTTGTGTTAAGATTTACCCTTTTGCAGTAAAATTAAGCACTTAAGGTGCATAGTATTAAGGTTAAAGCCTTATATGTATTTATTATTATGATGATGATGTTTCAAAAAGAGAAGTTTATTGATCAAAGAAATACAGAACTTTTTACATTGATTTTTCCATTGGTTTTGTATACAAGCATTTTTTTGTCTTCAGTTATATGTTTTTTAAGAGAAAGTTATCTAGTTCTTACATAAAAAGTCATTTGTTGTAGATAAAAAAAAAATTTCATATTGTTCTTTTATTAATTGATATTTATTGTCCATATTGGGTTAAGTCTTTTTAATTTGTTGCCTTTTTTTTTATTTTTCTTTATTCAATTTCCAGTGCTTTCCAACTTTTGTATGCTTATATCATCAATTGTTGTCTGATGAGTGACCATGTAATGTGTAATTATGGTGGTTTGCTATTATTTTGTCTCTAGTATGTATATAGTTTAATTTGTTGTAAAAGGTGGATGTGTGCCTTCTGGGGTTGTTGCTCATTAGATAGGTACACCTGATACATCAAAAACTATTCAATACAAAAATTGCCACACTAAAGTTGGGTATTGATCTGCCTTAAATGCATTGATTATTTGGCTAATGGTCACATTTGGTTGGTTGTATATTGCACACATTATTTTTTTTACATTCTGTAATGCAGTACATTGATACAATAGGTGCTGTAGGGTTTCTTCAGGCTTGTAGAATAGCCCACAAAAAGGGTCTATGGAAAAGTATATCCTCTTATTATGTAAGAAGTATGTTGTTGGTATTGCAATGATATTTGTTTTTAGAATAAAGTCAAAGAATTTGGGTTTTAGTGACCACTTTTTGTATTCGTATAGTAATTTTCTATTGTTTACTTTAAATATTGTGTTATTCTCATTTAGGTCTTTTTCCTGTTGAATTTGTTTGTGAATGTTCCAGTATGAATATTTGTGTGTATATTGATCCATTATGTTAATGGTTGTTTTGTATTGATCGATAATTGATTATATAAATAGATCTGTTGGAGGTGATTTGTCAGTTGAAGTAATTTAAATTAAACATTTAAGTTTGGGAAATTGATTCATATTGGAAATTACTAGGTTACTCAATTTTTGTGTATAAACGGTGTCAATATTGTGCAAACCTAGACCATTCTTAATGAGGGGTTGATTTAGTCTTCTTGTTGATATTGCAACCACTTTTCTAGATCATAGAAATTGATTGCAGATGGTTTTAATCTTCACTTTGAAAACTTTTGAGAATCTTATTATTGGTAAATAATGTTATTTTTGTTATTATAAGTTGATTTATTAGCTGGACCCTTAGAATATATAGAGAGAGATGTTTTTGATAGGGAGGTGGCAATGCATTGTGCCTCTTCCTTTAATTTATTTTGTATAAAACACCTTATTCCAGTTCCCAAATGAAAAGGGAATCCTAAAAAAGGTGTGTCATTTTTGCTTGGTAAATAGATGTGCACATCATAGACCAAACAGTAGTTTTTTCTGGATTAAAATTTAACTTGTATTGTTGCGTGTATTCTTTAAGAATTTCTTGTAATTGCGGTAATTGTTTTTTGAATTGAGAAAAACCATGATGTCATCCATATAAGTCAAGCAAGCTTTGTATTGTGTCATGCCAGATACTTGAATGCAGATAAAAGTTTTTTTGATTTTTTTCTATTAAAGGGTTAATATATAGTATAAATAATAGCGAGCTGAGAGGAGAGTCTTGGGTTATGGATTTGGTCGGAGCAAATGATGGAGAATTCCTTCTATTTAGCGTTGTGTATTTCTCTATTGAAAAGTAGATTTGCAGTGAGTCTTGGGAATGGATATGCTTGCAAGCATGTCTAGTAATATGAAAATATCTACTCCATAAAATGCTCCCTTGATGATATTATTATTATTATCATTATCATCATCATCTTTATTTGACTGGCATAATTTTAGGATATATAGAACATTTACAAGGATTATTAAAAAAAAGGATTTTCAGGATTATTTAAAGAGAACTGAAAGTAATTTGGTAAGGAATCCAAAAGATTTTTGGGGATGTATTAAATTTCTTATATCAAAAAGAAATACCTTACAAAATGAAAATATAGGAATAGTAGCGAATGACTTCTTTTTATTCAATTTAAATGTGGAAGATGGTACTTATAGTAATAATAATGATAATTTTAATTATGAGACATTAATTAATGTTAATAATGAAACTTTAAATTGTAATCAGATATCTATAGAGTCAATTCTTTCATCTATTGCACAACTTAGAAATAAAAAAGTGCAGGGATAGATGACATACCATCATTTATTTACAAGGGTTGTGGACATCCTGTATTGAAGCATTTATTTGATTTATCTCTGAAGTCTAATACTTATCCTTCTTTATGGAAAGAAACAAAAGTGGTACCAATACACAAGAGGGTATCTAAAAGAAAGGTTGAGAATTATAGACCTAAATCCCTACTTTGTATTACAGTCAAAATCTTTGATGTCTCCTTAAGCATTTATCTAATAATCTTTGCAAATGGCTTCCTAATTATCAGCATGGATTTATACCAGGAAAATTAATAAATACAAATTTAATTACAATAAATGATATAATAACACAAAATTTTGATCAGCAAAACAATTAGATGTTATATATGTGGATTTAAGTAAAGCCTTTGATAGAGTGAGTCATGGGATTTGTTATTAAAGTTAGCTGCGTATGGATTATCTAAACATTTGATTGAACTTTTTAAATCTTATTTTTGAATAAGCCTCATTATATTTTCTTTAATAATGAATGGTCAAATTGTATTTATCCTATTTGTGGAGTGCCACAAGGTAATGTATTAAGTCCTTATTTATTTGCAATAATTACTTCAGATTTGCATTGTTTTATAAATAGTAAGAATATTCTTTGCTATGCTGATGATATAAAAATATTTAAAACAATTTATAATTCATCAGATCATTTGGAATTGCAAAATATGTTAGAATGTTTACATAGATGGTATATTAAAAATGGTATGATTATAAATGCTAGAAAATGTAAAATTATAACATTTTCAAGGAAATCTGGTAATAAGCATAAAATTGTAACATTTATAAGGAAATCTGGTAATAAGCATACCCCCCTCCCCCCGAGATATTAGTCATAAGGATTTGGAAATAATTTTCTCTGCTAATACAGAGCATGTTTCATATAGTGTAACAAAAGCACATAAAATATTAGGTCCTATTTTGAGGATAAGTAATAATTTTGATTTAAATACTGTATTGATGTTATTTACAATGTTATTGATTCCAGTACTTTATTATGGATCTGTTATATGGAATATACAGACAATTTCACATATTAATAAGATTCAAAGTGTTGAACATAAATTTTGAAAATTAATATTGCTTAAAAAGAAATCAGGAAATTCAAGTAATAAATTGTTCAATCATAGACTTGTTAGTGATATGTTAATATTGCAAAAGATAGTGAAAGGGGAAATAGATGCTTCTGAGTTGGAGACAAAGATACAATAGGATCCCCAAGCTGAATGGTAGAAATACTGAACTGTTTTATATACCTCATTTTCATTCAGACTGTTTGAAAAGATCTACATTGGTTAGATTGCCAGATTTTTATAACAAATATTTTAAAAACATTGATATTTTTTATTTGTCAAGTAATAACTTTAAAAAAAGCAATTCAACACAGTTCTTCAGCTGTAATAGCAATCAAATGTAAACTTTTTTGTCTTTGTTTGTACTGTATGTTTGCATGTTAATAAACATTGAATAATAATAATATTTATTATTATTATTATTATTATTATTATTATTATCATCATCATCATCACCACCACCACCCAACACCACCATTATTGTTATTATTTTGGTGCTGAATATTTATTTTAACTTTTATTTATTTACTATTCAGCAAAAGTCTACAAATATATATAGGGCTTAATTTTATAAAACATAATAACTTGAATGAACATTTTACTCTATAGTCCATTTATCTTTTTTACGTCTTTAGTCTTTTTTTTCAGTGGTGTGTAATGGAATAGAAGTTTGAAATATATTTATATACAGGAAATTAAGTTTAACTATATCTAATAATATACTTGGAAAAAAAATGCAGCGAATGTTTTCATAGTGCGAGAAGTTGGCATTCTGGAATGATGAATAGTTGTGTTAGGAATGAGCTAAGGTGAAAGATGCACTGATAAAAATAAAAACTTGCAAATATATGTCTTAATTTTGTAAATCTTAATAATAACTTGAATGATCATTTATTCTATTGTTCAAATAGGTATTAAAGCCAAGTTACTGAACGTTACCATTCACTTGTTTAGAATAGATTCTTTTTTTTTTACTTCACTTAGAATCAGTCCAGAAATTTCTAGTGTGTGTCTATCATCAATTAAACTTCTCTAAATATATAATTATTATAAAATCTATTTTAATGCAAAGAAGAAATTGCTAATAAAAACTTTGTAATTTGTATATATATATTTTTGAGATTGTTTTCCACCCTATCTAAGCGATACATTTATTTGGGGGGTATATTACTAATTTTTTTTTTTTTTAAGTAAAAATTATTTGTGTATCTCAAGTATGTAATCAATTTGATGTTTTTATTGTTTTCTTTTTTTAACTTTTGCTTTCTAAAAAGGCAAAGAAAGTTCTTATGAAATTTGAAATGTATATGTAATAAAAGACGTGAAGGGGGAGGTAATAATTTAGTTTTTGTTATTTTCATAATAAATATACTAGTTTCCTCTCCCTCTTAATGTCTGTACATTAGTAATATTTTCTTATTTTGATGAGCATTTCTTCAGAATGGGAAATATATTTGTTTGTTTATTTGAAACAAATATTTATATTGATCACATTCATTAAAACTTATTTTTTCAGTCATTTTTGTTGCTAGAATATTAATGTCAGGATTGTTTTTTAAATAAATTATATTTTTAGGTTTTCATAAAGATTATATTATTTTAGTTTGTTTTGGTCCGTCCCCCTTCCCCCCCCCCCCCAACATATATCGAAAAAAGTAAAAATTTATTTGCTACTATCTTCTTTGTTTATTTTGATTCTTAGATGGAGGCTTGATCAATATATAGTATGTATATGCAACTATCACCACTACTTTGTTTGTCCTTATTTTTTACATATTTTATTTTAAATATTTCTATTTTTTTTAATTATGTAAAAGTATTTAAAGAATGTATATTTCAATAATTTGTTATAACAAAATAAAAATATATAAATGAAAATAATAGTATTTGATTAAGTTACATATCATTTATAACATAGTTTGGCAATCAATCAGTCTGAGTATATACAATTATCAATAAATATATTTTAATTGTGTTTGGACTCATTACTTTATAATATAGTTCCAAACTTGAGAAACAAGATTAACTGGTATTAAGAAAGTAGCAAGCAATGGCAAGCTATCACTCACAAAATTGATCGTTGTACTCTCTTGTCCAGTTTTTCTATTTGATGTTATTGATAGGTTTATTGAATAAATACAAAATTCTTAATAATTTTTTAATAAGATGACAATGAGTTAAAGTAAAATTAGATTGTTATTACTATTTGACATTTCTAGCTTACAAAAAATGTATTCACATCGAATGAAATTATAAATATATGTATTTATTCATTCATAACATTAATTAATGTTTATAATTCCCTTTATCTATCTATATATATATATAACATTATTGTATTTAAAAAACTATAAATTAATAATAATAAGTAAATATAAAGTATTTAGCAAGTCTCACATTTTTTTAATGAAATTTTTTTTAAAAAATATTTAGCTTTTTAAAAAAATGTAAAAATCAAAAAAGCTCATTCTTTCATAATGAAAGTCAAATTATTTGAAAGAAAATTTAAATCTCTGTGTTATAAATAAAGAAAATTGTTATTATTTAGCATTTTGAATAACATTTCAAGTGAGAGAATACATCAAAAGTATCTATATATGATAAACCTTTGAATGTTTCTGAATCAATATATTCTATATATGATAAACCTTTGAATGTTTCTGAATCAATATATACCATATATATATATGTGTGTGTGTGTGTGCAATCTTATTGTAGTAAAATAATTTTTAAAAATTTAGTTTTAATAATCAAATTCAGAATATACCGTAATATATTATAGGATAATGTTATACATGAAACGACTACAATATTTAAAAATAATGATGAATATAAAAACTATGAGAAAGGTTCTCTAAAAAAGGTAAAAAAATCATTTTCAGGATGGAGTGAAATAATGGACAGTTTTTATTTTTTTCAATTTACTATATCAGCAAATACTTCTATAATCCTTGATATATCAAGCAAAAATTTAAAAACTACTTATATATATATAAAAAAAAAATCTTGCGGTTTAATTTGAAATATAATTTCTATTATTTTTTTTAAAAATAGCTATATGAATATTATTTTGCTAAAATAAAATAAATGCTGACCAATTATAAATTCAAAGTGTTGCATGAAAAGATTGCAAGAGATCTTTTTTTTTTAACTAAAAAAAGTTTGACTACTTGTAATTTCTATAATTCAAACATTGAATTCAAAAAAGATCATTAAATTAAAAGAGGCCCCATTTGTATATATGAATTATAAATTAATTAATGAAATTATATTATAACTAATTCTAGTTTTTTTTTTTTTTTAAAAAAAAACAAACCATTATTACTACAAATAATTTTTTTTTTAATTTTTAAAAAATTAATTTATAATTAAACCACTACCATCTTCACCCCCAATAATCAAACTATAGAATTACGTTTACCTAAATAATTTTTGAAAAATACATTTATTCAATACTTTCAAAAATATTTAATTTGTAAATGGAGAAGTGATGGAAGTATATATAGCTTATTTGCATTTTTTTATTTTAATATCAGAATCATTAATATCTATTACTAATTTATTGGAGGATAAAGATATTTGGGTTTAACCGAGCCTAGCCTTTTCTTTATTCATAGTCTCTGCTAACTAATATTCCGATACAATTTTTTATTCAGCCTTCTCATATATGCCCTCTCCCCCAAATTTTGTTGTAATTTAATTTTTTGGAAATCCAATAAATTCAATAAACTGTATACTTAGGCTAGCTTCATTTTGACTTCGTAATTGATTCAGTAATATCAGTGATATATATTTTATTTTATTATCCATATATTTTATTTGCAGTCTCTCCTAATTAATTTTATTATCTGTATATGTTTGTCTGAAAGTTTATTTGTTGTATTGATGCGTTGGACTATTACCCCCTATATAGTTTCATTGTTAAATATTTATATTATTCTTTTTCTAGTTTTGAATGGTATTATTATTTTTTATTTATTAGGTGTTACTAGCCTTTGTAGTGGTGCCATTAGCATGAGAATTTAAATGGTGATTTTTAAATTTGTGAATACTAAATTTAAGATGATGCAAAAACTAATTAGGCTATTCTTCTTTTAATAGAATAATTAATTAATTGTTTAGCAATATCATCTTAAATTGACTATTCTCAATCTCAAGGTCATCAGTTTGATTTCATAATTTTTTTTTCTTTAACCAGAAATTCATAAAGATAATCTACTTTCCATGTAGAGACTATTTACTTTGCATGCTGGTTGTAAGATGGGGCATGGGAATGCTGTCAACCATCCATCCTCCAGTTCATTTATCTTGCTAGAACTGCCATTGATAGGCTAGTAAGATGTTATGTTTATACTAATCTGTATATTATTTCTGATTATTAAATATGTTTGGAAAACTATAAAATAAAGATTGTATTTTTTCTTTTAAAAAAATTTAACAATTAAATTAGTTGTTGGAAATAATCCAACACATATTTTCACATATTTTCTTGGGTTGTCTGTGATTACTTATTGTTTTTATATTAAATATTCTATCTCATACCCATTAGCAAGCATTGATGAAATATTTATTCAAACCTTTTTTCTAGGCACTATTGACTTCATTTCTTTTAATATTATTTCTATTTAAAGTACTTATGTTTTTTTTTTGTATTGTACCACTCAAAACATGTTGATCTGCCTAACATGAGCTGGAACTCACAAAATGTACTTCAAACCCAGTCAAGCCCAAGATTTAGGTCAGGGACCAACTTGAATTTGAACCCATTCCCTAAGCCCTAGATCAAACCCCTAATGGATAACATAACAATGATGGCACATGAGAATTAATTTTTAAGTCCAGCCCATTAGCAGAGCAGAGAAGACAATGAGACTCAATATTAACTGCATTATAACTTAACTAAAATATGCATACACATGATTGTAAGTGTGGAAGTGAAGAAGAAGAAGTAATTTGAACTACTCAACTAAGTTAGACAATAAAAATAGTTTAATATAAAGAATTAATTATAAACATTATGACTTAATTATATACATTAATATGTACGTGAATGAGCAGTCTACCAAACAGTAGATAATTACATATTGAAATTCACGCATATGCTCTTTTATCAATTAAGTAAGAGATATACATTAACGCATATTTTTGCTGGGTATGGTATTAAAATGCCAATCATTTATTAGAAAAATTACATAATATGGCCATTAATGCTTTGATTTACAGTTCTGAAACATGGTGACTAACATATTATTTCAAAGAGCATTCCTAGATTCATTACAGATAGAATATAATATATTTTCGATAGAATATAACATATTTTCATGCCATTACAATCATGAAAATAAGTAAAACACATTTGAAAATTACATTTAGTTATATGACAAAATATTTATTGAAATTTTTTTTAACAATAGTAAGAAGAATGCTTTATTTTCCCCAAGGCAGATAGATAACCTTAAATACAGAAATAAATTATGAAGGTGGGGTTATGTAATAAAACTGAAATAACATTATTAATAAAATTAGTGATACTCAGCATTTTATATATATATATGAAAAACAAAAAACACAAATATTTTGGTATAACGCCATCTGTAGTCATATATATATATATATTTAAGCATAGCACAATTTTATTATTAGAGCATTAAAACTGGATCATTAAGCAAAAGAGCAAAAGAAATAATAATATGAAGATGTTTGAGGTACTG
This sequence comes from Epiperipatus broadwayi, assembly GCA_028023455.1. Classification (NCBI taxonomy): domain Eukaryota; kingdom Metazoa; phylum Onychophora; class Udeonychophora; order Euonychophora; family Peripatidae; genus Epiperipatus; species Epiperipatus broadwayi. The sequence continues at coordinate 20,722 of JAQFVV010013323.1, forward strand.
ACATCAATGAAGAAATAAGAGGAAAAGGTCATGCTTGAAAACAGAGTCTAATACCTCCATTGTAGGGCAGTGCTTAGAGAAAAGTGGATTAGGCATGCTGTGGATGTCACCGACATGCAGAGGCCTTTTATACGAAGAAAGTGGTCCTGGGAAGCACAGCTATCCACAGGACAAGGCATGAGAAGAAATCTATGGGTTCAATCTTGTCGCAACCCCCAGATTAGAAGCACGTAATATATATATATATATTCACAAAGATATGCCGAATGTCAGTAACGCAATATGGAAAGATGTCACTAACAACCTTGAATATGATTTACTGATTTAAAATAAATGATGCTTGTTTGAATGCCATAATTTATATAAATAATATGCTGTGCCACCAGAATATACATATAGATTTCATTTAATAAAATATACGTTAAGATTTGACCCCTTCCCCTACTTTTCTGCTATATTAAAAATGATTCAATCACACCTTCATGGATTTTATAATTACTGGAAAATTTAAGTATTTGAAATTTTAAGAGTAGAAAACTAGCAGTTATAGAAAACAACTAATAAGTCACCTTTTCAAAATTGAATAATAACATTCATAAAATAAATAAGGTTTCAGACCATTAATTAGCCTAAGTTCTGGATTCACCCCAGGTAGAATCCAGAGTTAAACAAATAAATTTTATAATAAAACATAAACAAAATATTGACTCTTTAAAAACAATCTGGTGAGTGTATTAATTAATAATGCATTTCTTTAAGAGGATGTTAGTAACCTTAATTCGTGGAGGTTTACTTAAAAAGAAGAAAAGATTTTAGAAATTCAACTCATCAGATTACTTGAGATTGGCATATTAATAATAACTAAAATAGACATATAAAATTAACTAATAAATACATATAAATGAATGACTGCATCAAAGTTAAAGAAAGCTAGAGCATATGAGATAAGATTAAATAAAAAAAATCATTTGAGAACAATTTACATATTAATTAAAAAGAGATAAAATTGAACTATACATTAGGAGAAATCTTGATAGCAGGATTTGAGATTAGTTAGACTAGCTTTACTTGTGCATAAACTATTAATTTACCTTGCACAGTTTAAGAATCCATTTTCAAAGTACAGCGTTTAGTCCATCCATGTGAGTTCTTCTTGGTGACAGCCAGCTTCCATTCAGAATTCCAGAGTTCAGGGCAGCAGGATATTACGATAGTGGAAGATGATCCCACAAGGTCAGGAAGGTGATTTGTTTTAGCCGATCATTTTTTTTTTTAGATTTCAAAGATGTGTCGATTATGTTAACAATACAGTTTTCTCAATAATAGCTAATCTGTTTGTGATCAGAATTAGCCCATTTTATACTCCTGCCCAGATATTTGTGGAATGCTCTTAATTTCTTATTTCTAGCTCTAAATCTAATTTCCATTCTAAAAAAAATTCTTCATTTTTCTTTATCAATTGTTTTTGAAGATGCAAACATTAGATAACATTTCAAAAATAGATTTGACAAAAATGTTTAACAAAAGTAAAATCTATTAATCCCATTCCCCATTTTATTTTCAGTAAAACTTTAATTAAAAATTTCTTCCCAAGATTAAAACAATATTATATTTCCAATCCTTTAATTATTTTTGGACAATTAATGGTTGCATCTTCCATCTTAGATTTTATAAAATATACAGTTTAATAGAAAAAACAATTTAAAATGAAAAAGTTTTTAAATGACGAATAATAAAATATTTTTTTTAAAAAATCAATATTTTGTTAGTATTTTTGCTCCTATAATATATATCTGAGCTGCACCTATTTATTTTTAATGCAAAGAAAAGAATTAATAAAAAAAAGAATTAATAATAATACATATTGAAAAGTTAAACTTTATAAATTTTAGGTACGCATCTCAAATATATACATAAAATATATATACATGACTAAAGAAGTGGGATGTGATATAGGGTTTGAGTACAGGTTAATAGATGACACCATGAAGTTCAATCTTAAAATAAGATTGACTGTTTCAGTATTAATAATTTGAGTAAGGCATTTATAGCTGTTAATTTTTTCTAATACTCAACATTATTGGTCATTTTCTTATTCTTTTGAACCACTGTTAATATTACTTTGTTTTATTTTTATCTTTAATTCTAATTATTGTTTTAATATGATAGTTCTTGTAATATTTCTGCACATCTGAAGCATATATATGAAAGCAATCATATTATCTGTAATCTCTATTTACTTTTATTAACTTTATGTTGTATTTCATTCTAACAGCTATTTCTTTTAAAACTGTTATAAAATGTTTTGGAAAGATAAAATCATTTTATTCTGCATTCTTACTGTTGTTAATCTTCTTAATGGCACATGTAGTCTAATCACTGTTGTTGTTATTTGATAAATGCTCAAAATTTAACAGCATCCTGTGAATATGTCTTTATGTTCCAGACTTTTATTTACAATAAAATTCTTATAAAGTTAAATACTATTAATAATCTATAAATTTTTTGCTAAAGATAATTTATATTTATTGATCTTGTCCCTTAATCAAGTTTGGTTGATTTGAGCCTATTTAAGTTTTCTATAAAAACCAATATTATTAAATGTAATGTTGGCATTTTCCAGGGGTGTTCCTATAAACTCTTCGAACTTCTTATGAACTCTCAGAACAATAAAGCCATGCAAATTTTTTTTAATGCTTCATGAAAAAACTTGAACAATACACTTTTTTTTTTCAATTCTTATCTGGATATTTTGTTAAAATTTCTTATCTATATATAGGAAAGATATATAAAATAGACACAGAGCACATCCTAACTGAAAATTCAAATATAAAATCTCAATCACCCTCCCAAATGCTATGTTTTTCCAGCTACATCTTGGTAGAGGGATCGACTTTTTATATTTGAATTTTCAGCTATTATTGATATACACTGCTCTATTTCTTATATAATTATATTTGGAAATTTGCAAAGTATAAAATGACTAATGTATTTGATTTTCATTCTCTATGTAAATTAAACATGTTTGTTTATAAGCAATTTAAAATCATTTTTAATTTAAATTTCACACTTCTTCTTCGAATAAATCTGTAGTTCAACAAAATAATATTGCAATATACAATCAAGAGATTACCTTTTGATCATACTGTTTGAAATTCAACCTTCATATTTATTCACAAGATAACATTGCTGGAAAAACATAACTTTTGGGAGGATGATTGACATTTTAAATATATAATGAATATTCTAGTAGGTAATTTTTAAATTGTTAATTTATGTTAGTTTCAATAATTAAAGACACACATATAATATCATATGTTTTCAAAATCATGTTTATTGTTTTAGATACTAATTATATTTAATATTGTAATGTAGTAAGAAACATTTCAAAATATGTATTAATTGTTGTACTAAAAGAAGCTAATCTGCATTCTATAATAAGTTTGTTTTGGTTGTTTTTTTTTTTTTTGTCATTTTTATTTTTTTATATCATTATTAGCATAAATTATTTTATATCATTTTGCTGAATTTCAATTATTCAGTATTTCTAAATGGGGAGTTTAAAAAAAAAGAAAAAGTTCTTTTTTTATAATTTTGTTTTAGTAGAATATTTATTTCAGTTGTTTTTGATTTCTATACAAGCCTTTTTTAAAATTTTAGTACTCTTGTCAGTTCCAGTTTAAAATGACTGATGAATTTCTGAACATTAAGGATTTCAACTAACAATATTGCAACCTTATATAATTTATACCTTAACCACTTTTATATTATCTCGTAGCTTGCATTTTTCTTTTTCTTTTTTTTAACATGATAATTATTTCAACTTTGTTAGTCAAAATAGAATCCTCCTTTGCTGCAATTATATGTGTGTATGCATTTACATTTTCTCTAAAATTGTTTTTGAAGAAAAAAGTCTGTAATGTACATTTTTTTTCCTTCACGAGTTCCATAAATCTATATTCTCTTTTACTTTTGTTCTGTCTTTATCACCAAATTTATCCTATTGACTTTTATTTCGCAAATATTTTATAATTCTTGAATTAAAATCTTTCATAACAATTTTAAAATGTTTGTTTTATTCAAAAACATTCTGAGACAATGTTTAAAAGTTCTCCTCAGATAAAATGAGGACCTATCAATGTATAAATTCTAAATCTTTATTTTAAGTTGAATAACTATTCTGATACTGCCTAATATACAATCACTATTTCAAATATCGGTGTTTTACTTTTTATTTGTAATAAATTGTAATTTTTCTTAAACCTCCAAATATTTGTGTTTTTATAATAATCAATTGTTTTTCTTTTGCTTTTTTTTTTAACTTCATAAATGCACACTTTATTCTTTTCACTACAAACTGTTATGAGCTCTTTTTTTTTTTTTTTTTTGACAACCCCTACCAGTAGTTTGTTTTATATTTGCAGCATTTTATTTTAACAATTAAACCATTATTTTTGAATAATTTTTTAATTTATTTACTATAAATATATAACTTTACAAATGAAAAAAATAATTTTTTAAATGCTGCAAATATGGAGGGGGGGAGATAAACTGTAATACAAAATCAGAACAATAGTGTTTTGTCATTTGGCTACTACCAATAAAAATGTATTTTTAACTGAATAATTATGGGTCTTGCATTTAATGTAATTGTTTTTTTCAGAGATGGCTCTGGTAGATCTCCCACTTTAAAATCATTCTTGTACAATTATCTGTAATGGTATTTTTTAGGCTTTTTTTTAAAAAAATGGTAAAACGTGAATTGATTTATTATTTTTAAAGAAAGTCTGAAAAAGTTAGTATTTTCAATAGTCAGTAAAGAGCAAAGTGTTTTAATTTTGTCTCCATGTATTTGATGGAATTAGTTCTTGTAATCTGATTTGGAGTCTGTTTTCAAGATTACTTTGAGAACATTTTTAAATTAACCAAAACATATGAATTTTTGTATAGTTTATTTAAATATTTCTGATTATTTTTACACAATCTTTGTATAATAATTATTTAAAACCAAAATAATACACATATACACTTGGTTTTTATTCATATATATTTTATTTTTAAAAGTAAAAATTAATAAATTTGATCTTAATGTTAACAAAGAAAACTATTATCAGTACAATAACCATGCCTTGTAAAACCAATCATTGACAGCTTATTGACATTGCTGTGGAATCTATTGAGATATTCTAAAAATTATAAATGCTATTTTAATACTTTATAACAGAGTTTTATAGATGTATCAATGCTTCAGATTTATTCATTCCTCTTTTAAAAATAAATTTCAGTCAACATAAGATTTTGTTAATTTTTCTTGAGTTTAATGCTTGATTTCTCTCCTTTCCAATGTGCAATGATGAAAAATATTTTTGTTCTCATTATGTGTTGATTTATTCAATATTTGCAACCTTCTAATATTATTATTTTTTTTTTTTTTATAAACTTAAATTTCCAAGACATAAAATCCATTTTATTGAGTTTTACTATAGAATAAAGCTTTTATATTAAAATTAAAGGTTAAATATTGATAGTCTACCAGGTCTAACAATAGTAAATGTCAATCTGTTAGAACAATAAGATTGCTTTTTATTTTTTTATAGAAGTTGTTAATGTGTATTAACATTTATTTTTATCAAAAATATTATTAACATAATATTTCTGTAATATAATTTTTCACTACACAACTCTCACAAAGATAGGGACAGATTTCTATCCACTTTCAAAACATTATGGTGGAGTGTAATCATAAACATATGATTAAAGACATATGAAAAATGTATATCATCCCCAAGATGCACATTTCATACTGAACCAGCACTCATCAGTTGGTCCAGATCACAACTTCTTACACATATCTTTATCATTGTTAAGTATATGTAAATAGCCAATTACCAGTTTAATTGATAGTTTTCAAGCTTATTGTCCTTACAACTATTACACATACTAGTTAATGGAAGTATATTAATAATTTTTATTAGTCATTCATTAGACTAGAGATTATCCATTTAATGAATAATATTTCTGTAGTGCAACTTTTTACTATTCCACTCTCACACAAGGTAGAAAGAGACTGGTTTCTATCCACTTTTTGGGCATATATTTATGATTACATCTCTTCACAAGGTGTTAAGTGAGGATATTTTTATCTAATTACTTTTTTTTTTATTATGAAGTTTTAAGACTCAGTTGTTTTTTCTAATAATTTTGTTTGTTGAGCTGAATTTTATTTTTATTACCATAAACATCTGCTTGAAGCATTGATGATTTTTTTTTTGTTCTTGGATTTTATCTTTTCATGTAGTTATTTATTCTGCAAAATGCTTTTCTGTATTGTATTATTTTAATTATTGCATTGTGCATTATTTGATTGCAATGCTTTTTTGTTGAATATATTTAATACAATTTATTTTAGCTTCTTCAGTTTGTAGTTCTAAAATTGTGAAGTTAAAATAAATTATACTAAGTGAATTCTTGTTTTAGAATGCCATTTTTAGTCATAATATTCTATTAATACTTTATCTTACCTTTGGAGAGAAAAATTAATTACATTAATTAACAAACTATATTGGGAATACATACCTAGACTAAAGATTTAATGTGTTTGTTGTGATGATGTGTTGGACTATTATCCTTCATAGTTTCATTGTTAAATGTTTATATTATTTTTTTTCTAGTTTTGAGTGATATTATTATTCTTTATTTTTTAGATGTTGCTAGCCTGAGTAGTGGTGCTACTAGCATGAGAATTTAAATGGTGACTTTTAAATTTGTGAATACTAAATTTAAGATGATGCAAAAACTAATTAGGCTATTCTTCTTTTAATAGAATAATTAATTGATTGTTTATCAATATCATCTTAAATTGAATATTCTCAATTTCAAGGTCATCAGTTTGATTTTCTAATTTTCTTTCTTTAACCAGAAATTCATCAAGATACTTTCCATGTAGAGATTATTCATTTTTCATACTGATGCATGATATTTGTAAGATGGGGCATGGGAATGCTGTCAACCATTCATCCTCCAGTTCATTTATTTTTCTAGAACTGCCATTATTATTATTATTATTTCTGATGAATCTGTTTGGAATACTATAAAATAAAGATTGTTTTTTTTTTCTTTAAAAAAAATTTAACAATTAAATTAGTTGGAAATCATCCAACAAATATCTTTACATATTTTCTTGGGTTGTCTGTGATTACTTATTGTTTTTATATTAAATATTCATCTCATATCCATTAGCAAGCATTGATGAAATATTTATTCAAACCTTTTATTCTAGGCACTATTGACTTCATTTCTTTTAATATTATTTCTATTTAAAGTACTTATGTTTTCTTTTGTATTAATAATTTGAGTAAGGCATTTATAGCTGTTATTTTTTTCTAATACTTAGCATTATTGGTCATTTTCTTTTTCTTATTCTTTTGAATCATGATTAATATTAAAGATGTTAAAACTGAGGCTCCATTTTTATCCTGTAATGTTCAATTCGAATTTCAGAAAGATTTTTTCATGCAGTAATTAAAATCAGACCAGTGTACAAATATGCCATTCCCAAAAAACATCAATAAATGATTGCTTAATTGCAATCTAAATTTAAAAAATAAGTGATCCATTTATTTTTTACATTGGCATGGAGTGCTGTTTATTCGTAACTCTTAGAAATATAGCTTACTGGTTCATAACCATTAAGCTATACTCACTTAATTTTGTATGCATAATGTTAATTACGTATTCTTAAGTAAAGATGATTATAATCTTGTTTAATAAAATTGTATATTTAACTATTAACATTTATCTCATATATACATGGATATATGTTCTTTGGCCAAAAATACATTAAGCAATAAAGTATTATGATCAAAGAATTACATTTTATCATCACAAGTATTTTCATGTTAATGATCTTTTTTATTTTAATATCTCATTATGTATAGCCATATCATAATTTTTTAATAAACTTATTGCAATATCAAATAGTCTAGTTTCTTTCAGCCCCTGTTTTGTTTTTTTGTAAATAAATGTTGTAGAAATATTTCAACTCTGCAGTAATCTATTTAAAGCTGCTTCACCTGATGATTTAATATAAAATTAAATACTGCCTAATGCTATACTAGTGCTGATAAATAAAATAGAAAATCATATAACATTAAAATACCAACTAAAACAAAATTTTACTAAAATTCTATTATGATCATGGTTTCATCTTTAATAAAGATCTTCTCAAGTGAAATTCAACTAGATACAAACAACATGTATATATTTATAAAGTCTTTTTTTGTGTTAAAAATATTAAACATAATATATATACTAAACAAAATAGCCTTCCCATTAAAAGATGTCTTCATGAGATTAATAGCCTCAGATTCAATAAAATTTATTATCAGAGTTTCTTTGACTCTTTTTTTTAATTATTTTTTTTTTATATAAAAAATAACATATGCATGGTCAAATAATATTTTGTAACATTGACTTATATAAATTTTATGACAACTGCAAGGAATCTTATAAACTATACCATGAATAGATTTACTAGCAATTATTAAATAGTTCAAAGCAGTCAATTGATAATAAATCTTTCTGGTATAGTACATAAGATTCCTAGTAATTGTTGTAAAATATATATAGGACAAAGTAAATTATATCTTAATGAAAGAGTTTAAGTTCATAAGAGTAGAATTAAAAATAGGTATTATAATTCAGCTTTATATATTCATGAACTGAATACAGGTCATAAAATATTATTTGGGAATACAGAGATTATCTTTTATATAAAAATATGAATTAAAAAAGAGTCATAAAAACTGATGAGAAATCTTTTTAATCTCATGGAAATAACCTTTGATATTAAATGTGATTGGTTTTTGAGTAAATTATAGAAAGGATATTTTGTTTTATATGTGTATGCTGTTTGTATCTAGTTGAATTTCATTTGAGATGAAACTATGTGAGAAAAGTTTGGTAAAATTTTGTTTTTAGTTGGTGTTTTAATGTTGTATGATTTTTTTTATTTTATAATTTAATATCTCTTTACTTAATTTTTTATATATTTCTTGTAGATTAATTTGATTGCTTTTTTTTTTTTAATATATATACTGTTTTTATTGGTATTGGCTTGATCAGTTTTTTAAATGAAAAAAAAATCAGAATATTTGTAAAACTGCTACTATAAATCCAAAACAAACAAAGCTATGTATTGTACCATCCTGAATTAGGTTTGAGAAAGGAATTATCATATTACAAAAAAAAAAAATATTGTCATGATTTTATATATTAATAATTGTTAGAAGTTATCAAGTAATGTTTTATCCTAATTGTGAAATTGTTGTAGACATGCCCAAATATAAGCTAGCAATTTGTGATTTGTTTTTATCTTTTTAAAAGTAATTTTCAATTAACTTTTTATATCTAAAAAAATAATATGTATTAAAACAAGACAGTAATATTTTGTCTATTCACACATTTTAAAAACATTAGTTTAAGTAAAGAACAAATTACATTCTCCTGTGTGTGTGTGTGTGTGTGTGTAAATATATGTACTTATTTGGATTATTATTTAAATATAAAATTAGCATATAAAGTTTAAATTGTGAATATTTAAAGTAATATTGGTTATTTAAGAATATATAAATTGTAATAATCTTTTAAAATAAACAAATGTATTTTATTTTTACAGAACAAATTAAAAGTCATTGTTGTCATTTTATTTTAAAATTTAAAAGAAGATATATTGTTTAGGATGCTACCTTTATTCAAATGAACTCTAATTAAAATGCAATATTTATCTTTTAAGTTATGAATGAACTTTGAGTGACATATTAATGACAGTATCTAGGCTAATGATATCATTAATATGTAAACAAACAAAGGATATATAAGTCCATGATTTTAAGTTGAGTCACTTATTTGTCTTTTTATATATATGATGTATCCATCAGTTCAGTTAAAATAATGCATTAAGCTTTTTTTTTTTTTTTAAAAAAAAAAAGTGTTATGTATATTTTTTAAAATGTCTTATGTGAACTATTATATAATGGAAACCTAGACAGGAAAATTGAGACGTACCTGAAATAACAAAAATGGAATTTGTTTTATTCAAACATTCTGGAAGAAAATTTTAATATGTTTATTTAAAACATCTGAGTTAATACATAGTGCATCTATATATTCAACAAACAAATCAATAATTTACCATTGACAAAATAACAATTATATAACAAATGGAATAATTAAGTTACAATTTGCTGATAAAGTTTAATTTACTATGTGTTAATATATATATATGCATCTGATGCCAACAAAGGAATAAATAACTTGCTAAAGATTATAACTTCAAATGAAATAACTATCATTTTAAAAGGGATAATACTTATTAATTAATGTCAACTACATTGTTCATTAAGAATTATTTTGCTAAATAACTACACCATGTAAAGTAATTAAAAGACAATGAGACTTTTGTGTATAGACATTGATTAGTATCTTACCAGTTGATAAAACAGATTGTATGATTTTTTATAATTATTATTTGTACTATTATTGTAGTTGTTTTAAATAAGTTATTTAGCATATATAGGTGTGAAAGTGAACATATAAATTAACCAAAGAAAATTTTATTAGATAATTTTAACTTTATATTTAAATCATTATAGTAGATTTTATTTAATAATTTGTTTTATTTCCTGATAAATATTCAATAGGCAAACTGCAGCAAATTAATATTTTTTTGCATGATTTATACTGGAGACAATAGATAAATGAATATTTTCTTGTGGTTTGAGAATGGGTGATGTCTTGCACTATAAACAAATATAATATTTTCTGATATCTTAATTTAAATTATTACAGCATATTTATTAATTGCCTTATTATTAACATTTGTAATTAACATTTGTAAATAAAATTAGTATTATTTATTAAATTTGAGTTAAGAATCTTATTCAAATTAATAGATATATGATATAGTAATAGTGATTTAGGATGTCATTGCAAATGTAAACACACAAAATCTAATTAGAAAATAATATAAATTTTATATATTGTACTAAAGTTCAGTAGTAATTAAAAGTGAATCTAATGTTTTATGAACATCCATTGGTACAAGAGTTAGTTAATAAATTATTATAATAAAATTTTATATAATCATTAAGCTTAATAACTTTATTTATTCTTGAATATAGTATAAACTTACCACATAGTAATAAAAGAGTTATTTATGAATGAATATTATTATAAACTATTAATTAACATATTTGTCATAATTTTCAAATATATAGTATTTTATATTGTAAACAAAGGAAGTAAATCACCAAAATTGTTATGGATTAAAGTGGGAACATACGAATTCCTCTTGCTAATGTACCAAATGAAAAAAAAAAAATTAATTAATCTTTTACTAAAATAAAATACTAATACATATGAATACTAAAATATTTAATGGGATAAATTGATCATATAGACTGCTTACTTTTATATGCCCCCTATGAATTATATGAAGTTAAAATCTATAATAGTATTGTACAAGTTAAGTAAACCAGATTTGTAATAAAATAAAATGAGCAAAGATTAAGCAAGTTCTATTAATAAAATAATCCAAAAAATCTCTATTGGAATAATGTTTAAATTTATTAATATTTATATGCTAGATAAATATCAACCCAATTGGATGCTAATAATGTATACACGATATTTAAAAATTTTTTTAATTAAACATAGCTCAATGTATACAAAAAAAGTAAGATCACACTCCTCCAGGCTATGAATTATCATTCAAGTGTTTTTCAATTATAAAATCTTCGAGACAATTTTAAAATGTTTGATCTGCTGAAAAGCGTTCTGTATACCCTCCATTTCATCAGAATAAGAATTTACTGGAATCTAAAGCTGTATTATCTTCTTTGCCATCTTCTGTTAAGTTGAATAATTATTCTTGCTATTTTGTCTAATATATTATTATTCTCTTAATGATGTTTTTTTTTTATTTTTTATTAATAAGAAATCTAAATTTATTCCTGCTTCTAATATTTGTGTGTTTATAGTAAAGTGTTGTGTTTATTATTTATATAACATTTATTTTTTCATCCTTCTAATTTCCCAAAATCTGTCAATATTCCATTTCTTATTACATTTTATATAATTTCCTTCATTTGAAAAGTAATCTGCAGTTATAGGCATCATTGCATGATAGTGTAGATTGTAATCCAGAGATACTTAGCACCCTTTTCTTGATTATAATTCAATAGTTTCTGGAAATTGACGTCTATAAGATATTTTATTTGCCTTAACTAGAAAGTTTTTTTAAAGAAAAAAGGGACCATTAGCAGGCAGGTAGATGCATGCTTTGTTTGAAGGTAGTTTTAAATTCAAGAATACATCTAGTATGTTGGTGAGCAGTTCACACATATTTATTAATTATGCCAATAATGATATGGTAATATAAATACTATTACAATGGATCTTACCATGCATAATAGAAATTATTTTACTGAGGAATATAAGTTTTTTTTTTTTTCAGTTAACAGCAAGCTTCTTTTTGAAGCCATTATGATTTAGTACTTACTGTAAACATTTTTTATACTTTTTTTTTTTGCCAATAATTTTTGTCAGATTTTCATTAAGATATACCATTAGTTTTAAAATATAAATTATTCTTTGCTTGAAAACTGAGCAATACTAGCTATTTGTTAAAAGGCTTTAAATGAAGCGGTTTTTATTTCTCTTTATTAACTTTTTTGCATCTAGTAGTATTCTCATTTATATATTAAGTTGTCAAAGATATCTTAATGTCCTTGAATGAATTCATAATAATAAAATTTGCATATTCATTTATATTAATCGAATTTTATATTTTTGTAATTAAAAAAAAAGATAAAATGTTTCTTATATTATTAATTGGAGACATGGAAACAATCTGATTTTATCTAAATGTGGAATAAATGAAATGTTATGAACAGGAACTGTAGAATATCAGGATTATAAATGATCATTAATAACGAAATAAAAAATATTAAGAAAATTGTAATAACAAAAAAAAAAAAAAAATAGAAAAATTATAGTTTAAATAGTTTGGATATTTAAAATGAATAGGAAATTAAGATGTCCAAATACATCTCACTAAAGAAGAAGAGAAGAATAAAAAGAACAATTGAGATAAATATTAAGTGTATGTAAAAGACAGAATGTGATTATTGGAAGAGTAGATAAGTTTTCCAAAGAAACTGCAAAAAAAAAAAATGCTTACATATGATACATTATGGAGATTTTTTTGTAGACTTTGTAATTGTAAATATTGAAGTTATGTGTAATTTCCTGAATAATTTCAATTATGATGTAACTATGCAAAAAATCAATTTTTAATTGCAAATTCACATCAGTCATCTAATAATAAAATTTATCTAAATCATAATTGTAATTTCTAGAATTTTTTTTTGAAATTTCAGTTATAATTTTTAAGTAATACATGATTTTCCAATTATACAGAGAGAGAGCATTATATAAATCCTAGAATAAAGATTTAGAAATATGCAGATTTTTAAATATTTAAATTTACGAATGCAATTTTATTATAATCTAATATGCATATTAATGTATATGTACAAATATATGTACCATATAAGCAGACTATCAATTCAACAATTGTGTTTACATTGTAAAAATTGCCATTATTTAAGAGCTACTAAAACTGCATAATTCTATTATCTTAAAAATATATCCTAGATCTTATAATAAATATTTGTAATTATTTGTTGCCACAGATTTACTAGGGGGGGGGTCTCTAAAACTGAGGTACTATAATAAATTATATTAAAAATATAACGAGTAACAGCTAACTAATATCGAGATGATCAAATATTATGCCATAGTTTCAGTAGTGTTGCCATTGCTTAATCCAATTTTTTGCCGAGATAATTTACAGACCAACAAAAAATTATGCTACTATATCAAGAGATTTTACTTTTTTTTGAGTGCTGGTTCAGTACAATATACAGATGTTGGAGATCATTTATCTTTTCACATGTGTGTGCTCCTGTTTATTGGTTGTATAAGATAGAGTGGATAGCTGAAGGGAGCTTGAAAGTTGTGTTGTTCAAATCCCCTATTATTATATCCAAACTCCAAGTATATAAAATATACTTCCTATAAATATATTGTTTTTATATAACTTATATTTCTAATAAAACATTTTATATAGTATCTATGAATCCTATCCATAAAGTACTAGCTGTGAACTAGAAGATATTTTGCGTTTCCGCAATAGTTTATGTAGTTGTCACAAAATGCATTATTTATTTTAATCATCTTTAGCTCCTCTCCCTTTTTTTTAATTCTCTTTTTTAGAATGGTTGTATTTGTATTTTCAATTTCATTTTGTTATTCTTTATTTTTAAGAAATCAGCTATTGATTGTTTCTGTGCTAAGTTAAAATTTTCTGATTGTATCGCAACCGATGACGATATGATATTATTGCTTAGTCATAGTACTCTTATTGCTTTGTTATTTTCACCTGTCTTTGATTCAGAACTTAATATATTGCATTTTGATTAATATATCTTTTATATATATAAATCTAACGATGATAAAAGTTTATTTGCTATCTAAATAATAAGAGAAATACATTATTTTATGATGTAATCATATTTTTTCTATATCTGAGATTTCAGCAAATAATAATAAGCCACTAACGATGATAATCAATTTTAATTTGGGCAGTAGTACCTTATTGTCTAGTATTCCAAACCGACACGCATATGTTTAATAAGTAAAAAATTTACCAAAATAAATATTCATTTTAATAAAAATGTTTTATAGTTGGGGTTTTTTTTCTCTATAAAAATAGCCTTGTTATCTCCACCGCTATAATCTAATAGAGTTGGTCTGTATTAGATATATTGTGCAAAATATCGAATATATATATATTTGCAATAGAGATATTGATTATTTTATGAGTTCTTCTACCAGACATTTCATTTCCATTAGTCTTTTTTTTTTTTTTTTAGTGAAAGATATATAAGTTTAGCAATTAATCTCAAAAAACTTTCGAAATGATTTTTAAATTGATTATTTAATTAATTTAATTTTAATTATTATTTTTAAGTACTGATTCCATGATATTATTTGATGCCGAAATATGTATTTGTGCGCGCACAAGTGATAATTTTAAAATTGTGAAATTATATATTAAGAAATGCATATATCTAATCATATATGCATTCGCACATTCTAAATCTCTTCATATTGCATGCTTTGATATTTATAAAACGATAGCTAGTGTATTTATTTTAATAAAAGCTGTAATATTTTTCTACTTTAAATACATACATTTGCAGATATTTCATTTTAAATCTTTTGTTAGAATATAGCCTCGTTTTGGTTAGTCCTCCTTTTTCCGGTGTAGACTGCAAAACCACATGACATGTCTAATCCGTCTTCTCAAAAGAACGATGGAAAATCCTTTTAAATAATGACAGCTTTTTGAGAGCAAAGCTTTCCACATTCTCACAATAGTCGTAGTTCAATTTAGAGGTAGCATTACATTTAATAAATAACTAGAGAAGGCTTCCCTATTTTAATTAAAAATATGTCGGTTTGATTTGCCATTCCAAATGAAAAGAACTTGTCGTTAAAAAGATGATGGAGATGGAGAGAGAAATTATGGTTATTATGATGAAAATTATTGCTCTCTTCTGATAATCATTCTTACTAGCAGTTTCTCAAATTAATGTCTGTAATGATGGAATAATAGAGGATCGCCATAATAGATTTATATGCTAATACTCTTCTGTGTTTACATATTTATAATTAATAATATTTAATTGTAAAGCCTACTCGCGTAGTACCGTAATTTTTTGTGAGAAATGCCCAACTTCCAAATATTTTATAAAAACGCTTGAACGTTATATATCTGTTTGTGTACGATTTAGCATGGAAATAAATAGTAGTTTGTTTTTCTTTATTTACTGAATTTGTTTTTAGTTTAGTCTATAGTAAAATTAAATTAATTTGATTTCATTTTATTACTACTATTATTATGTTATCAAATCTATTATAGTTATTGATCTTATTATGAGACAGAAATATGAGAAATGCCTTTCGTTTTTTAACGGCAAAAAAAAAAATAATACTATTTTAATTTATTAATTGTTATAAAAAATAATAAATTTAATATGCATATTTTAATTTATTTATTTTTCTTAAGAAGCATTATTTTTCCCTCCGCAATTCTACTTCTCAATGTTTGTGTGAGTGCGCTTATGTTTATATAAAAGATTTATATATATGTAGTATCTTTTTAATGATTTGTTTAATAATTAATAAAATATATATTGTAATTTTTTTTATTTACATAAATATATTTTTATATATATTTTTAAATCTTTACGTATTTATATGGGACTGTTAATTAAATCTTATTTAACAAAAAATAACTATTAGAGTTTATACCATTTTTAAAATGTATATATATATTCTTTTTTTCTTTTACAAATCTATCGACGGTAGTATTTGTACATAATTATAGTTATTAAGCTAGGATACAGTTCAAAGTTTAGGCCAGAACACATAATGAAATGTGTATTATTATGATCAATATAGCAGTCATTCTTAAGCTGGTTTTTAGGGTATATTTAAGTGATTAATAATGTTAATAATTACTATAATAAATTTATTATAAAGTTAATATCAGTTTTGTTTTATTATATATATATAAATTAAAGTGTAACGATTATTATTCTCAAAGATGTCATAAAAATACTGATTGGGTTTTTTTTTTTTCTATAAAAAAAAAAGAGCGTTAGTAGAATTTTAATCCTTTTACACATCTATTGATTTTCAAACCTTAAAAACAAAAAAAAAAAAGACGAATGCGTTTAACTATTTGCCTATTTAAATATTAAACTTAAACGATTAAATAACTAGTAAAATATATCTCAATTATAGTAATGAATAAGTTTTTTGCTTTTAAATAGTTTTTATGTCGTGATTTATCATTAATATGAAGAATACTGTAGTCATTACATTTTTTACATTTTAATATAGAGCAAAGTTGAATGAAAAAGAGTAGAAAAAAAATTACATTAAAGGATATTTTTTTTAAATTGAAGATTAGAATTGTTTCCTTTTAGTCTCTATGGATGTGAAACTGAATTATGAAGAAGCACGATTTGACCAGTATTGATTTTTTTTTAAAAAAACTATAGTGCTAGCAAACACTCGAAAATACCATAGACTAGAAAGAAAAGAAATATGTGGATACTTGAGCAGATTGGATATGAAATCTCACATGAAACACACATATTTAGGTTGTAATAGTCCAATTTTGATCATATCTTGAGAGATAGTGATGCAATATTAAATATATCTTTGAATACTTTTAAAAAGCTGATTGGTAAATCCTTATTTTAATATATAATATCTAGTAGTAGTAGTATATTGTTTTATAATTGTGGAAGTGTACTCACAATCAGCATCAACCATTATCAAAAGATTTTGAAAAAACTACTTTCCTATTTTCTCCAGGTTTGTTATTCAATAAAATTAAGAACTGGTAAATTCATTTAACTGATAATTTTTGTTTTGTTTTTTTTAAACTGGTGGTCTGCAATTTTGACTGTGTAAGTTAATCCATTATTATTTTAATAGTTATAGCTTTATAAATTAAAGTTGCATATCTACACTAGAATGATGATTATTTATATTGTTAGTCACATGATCTTTATACTTAAATGATGATGACCTGAAAATCTTTTCATTATTTTTTTTATACATTTAAATGATGATTATGTGCATCTGGCCATCTTTGTACAAGCTTATTTATTAAAATGATTTTGTAAATAATATTAATATTATATAAAGAAAAAAGTGTCTTATGTAAAAAAAAAATGCTATGATTAGATATTTTTATAAAGACAGATTTTTTTTTTGTTAATAATAATATTTTAATCTGCAAAAATTGTATTTTTAACTTTTAAATGAATTTATATTTATCTATCAATAATTCTCCTAAATTTTTCACATTTGCTTCAAACTATTGGTATTTTTAATGTGTTAATATTTTTCTGATTACATTTTTTTTGTATCTGTTATTAAAAACATTGGATTTATATATATATAATTTCCAAATTTCTGCATTTTAATTTCTTGCATATTAAACATGCATCTTATGATTAAATAACTAATCAAAATAATGAGAACATCAAAATCAGATTTTTATCACTACTTCTAAGAAACTATCACAGTCTTATTATTAATATTATTAATTTTAATTTATTCAGTATTTTTTATTTACTATCTTATTTTCAATTATAAATTATAACAAAATAATTACTTATCATTTTAAATGTATTAATTTTTTGTTTAATGACCTTTTTAGATCACTCTAGTGGCACTTCTATTATTTGGGCTTAAATTTACACTCTTGCAGTTATCTGTAGCATTTTTAGCTGTTTTTGCATTTATTTGATAATAAAAATGGGAATTGAAATAAATCTGAAGATGTCAGCTCTATATAGAGAATTTAATACAGACAAACAAATGCCATTAATTGTTAGTTGATTTTTTTCTTAGATCCTGTGAGTTTGACAAGAATTTTTGAGAATACTCATTTTTTGTTAGACATTCAATAAAGAAAATTATATATTTCCTGTAAATTATTTATATATATTTGTGAAATATTTATTTTTTCATGGGAATATGGTGTTTAAATTAATATTTTATCCAGCAATAGTTTTCTTATTTTTTTAGGAATACAACTCAAGAACAGTTAATAATGAAAAGCAAGAAGTTATGATTGGTTAAAAAAGGAATGCTCTATAGTCATTAGAGCCATATTTTTTTTGTATTTTTTAATAAATGGGAATTTTAATATTTAAAACATAGCTTCATTTCTTTATGAGATTTACGCAAGAATTTGTTTGGATCTTACAAATAGAATAAAATAAATTTTATTTCATTAAAAATATTTTTTATTAGCAGAACAAAATGACAAAAACTATTATTTTGATTATGTATTTTACTTTATTACTTTTTTTATATTTATAAAATTGAAATACTATTTTTAAGAATGCTTTTATTTATAAAACTTATATTTTAAAAAAATAAGTTAAAATTTGTAAGAATATATTGCAGGATAAAGATTTAATTATTAATTCTTTATTTTGTGCACATTTTTTTTGAATCCCTGGCAAACATTTTGGATTAAATTTTCAATTTTTTATTTGATCAAACTTATCTTTATTTTTTTATATATTTTCAGGAATTTAAAATTATTTTTTAGAAAAATATATTTACAAATAAAAATTGTTCTTAAAAATATTGTTTTAACTTTACATATATAGAAAAAAAATATTAAATTGAAATATGTAATAATAATATTTTTTTCTTACTGGATGATTACTGCATTGCTGAAAAGATATTAATTAAATTATATTTATTTTAACACAGTTTTAAAACTCAAATGAATTATTGTTCAGATTTCTTAAAGCTAATAAAATTTTATTATTTTGTTAAAAAATGACAAAAGCAAAAGACTTCTATGACCAATATGGATGTGTTTTTGTTTTTCTAAAAGAAATTTTTTCAAATGAAATCTGAATCTAATTAATTATTTTTCTAAAAAAATAAATATTACATAAATATTTTGCTAAAAATAATTATAAATAAATAGTCCAATATAAAAATACAAAATATAACAGTTTTGATTCTAGTGTTAAAGATGTTATTCTGCTTCAGAATTCAATAAATCTGACTTAATTTGGTAGAAATATATGTTTACAAATGAAAAAAATCATATTTGAACTTTGCAAAGTATGTTTTCATCATTCAATTGTCATCAGAAAATCAATCTAATGGCTTGAATCTTAGTAGCTTGTCATTCGTGCATCATAGCTGATTGGTTGAAATTTTATTTTTTAAATTGTGTGAAAACTAAGTATGACATCAACAGAAATCCCAGCATTTGTTGCTTCTTGATGTCATCTTTCAAATGATGTATTTTACATTGATATCGGATAAAATTTGAGTTTTTTATGATTATTTTTAAAATTAGATGAATTTTTTTTCTGGTCAATTCACTAGTTTACACAAGGCAATAAAGGCAGAAAATCTTTATTGGCCTTATAACCCTAATATAATGAATTAAAAATACACTGATAATTCAAATATGAAGGCCTTCAACATGATATAAATATAATTGCAGAATATCATAAGTTATTAGTTTTAATTTTTAATATTTTAAATTATTTGATAAATGGTATATTAATTTGTTTGCATTTGTATTGGTGTTTGTGTACTATATAAATTATATAATATTAAATCATGTATGCTCTTTATTATACAATATATAAATTCAAATATAACAAAAGTTGTTTTGCGAAATATCGTTAAGTTATTAATTTTAATTTTTAATATTTTATATTTTTTAAATTATTTGTTAAATGGTATACTAATTTGTTTACATTTGTATTGGTGCATGTGTGTACTGTATAAATTATAAAATATTAAATCATTTATGTCTTTGTCATACAGTATATAAATTCAAATATAACAAAAATTGTTTTTGTAGTTTAATTTTGGGTCTCTGATCCAAGTTTGAGGCAATCTTATTTTATAGACATAACGATTCTCAAATGGTATATGTTTGTATTTGTATTAGTGTGTTTGTGTTTATTCTTACAATATGTTTGTATAACAAGTAATGATTTACATATATAGAGTAGTGCAGTGTAAATTTTAAACACTGATAATCTAATGTACAGAAAGGTTACAGATTGCCATTGATAAAGCAATCACAAAATTTACTGGGCATAGTACCATGGAAAATATAAAAAAATTTTATATAGGGCGTGTATAGTGGTAGCCACAATGGTTATACATATACCACATGGAATTGTATGCAGGCAAAGAATCAAATTCTAATTCTTGCCTATGCCTTGATACTCATGCTGTGGAGTCAGTAGTTTTGCCACATCTTGCATCACATTATTTTCAAGTTTATAGCTAGCAAATGAGCTATATGCAAATAAATTATATTTCTGTGGAACAATAAATATAACATAAAAGCATCACTGGTGTGCATAAAGAATATAAACATCACTGATGTACACAAAAAATATAAAATGAAGAGATTAAAATCATTTTATCAGTGATATAGACAGTAGCCTACAATTTCTAGTTTTAGATGAACAAGAAGGTAATTGTTATGATGACAAATGCTTATCCACCTTCTGGAAATGATTTGTTTTGGATCTTTTATTAGGATGAATCTTTTTTATAGACACCTTTGAGATTTGTCAACTTTTGGGGTACAAGATAAAAATGAAGAATTCTTATACGAATACTTTTGGGGATTCTGAAGCTATGGATTATCTCAGGTAAGATGTATTATATATGGTTTGAAAGATAATTTTGTGAGGAATACAAAGACATTATCAATGAAGATGTAGTTAATGATAAATTAGAAATTATGCACAAACAACAAAGTAATAATTATGTCAGATGTTGAAATTTCTTTTTTCCTTACTTTTTAAATGGTTATCACTATTTGTTTTAGCTTATTGTTTTCCTTGGTTTTTCTAGTTTCTATTAATGTAATTTTTTTTGCTCTAACATTATTAAAACTGAAGTTATTGTGAAAATTGTGTCTCAGATCAGTTTTTAAAAAATTCAATTGGCACCTCTAGATTCAAGCAACTAAGTAAGTGACTACAGAAAGTGGACAAAATCTTTATTGATTGAAATTTGTTTTTAAAATGTGAATGAATAAATGTTATTCTCTGATAAATCTATCAAATTCTGTTTTAAAATATTAATTTTTTTTTTATAATTATTAGAATATCTCAAAAGATCTTAACACAGTATTGCTAGGGATATGTAATAATCAGTTTCACAAGATATGGTGATTGTAACAGCTGTACTTTTGATTTGTTTTGTTATTCTAGAATTTATTAACTTTCTATTTTTAAACATTATATATATAAAAAATAAAAATATAATCATGTGTATCTTTTATTTTTAATAATTATTACACAATTATATTGTACAAAGTTATCAAACATATGGAGGCAGGACTAAAATACTTTGACTTTTTCGCTATTTGATTATATGGACCTCTTTAGATTTTTTAAATTAAAAAATCAATATTTGAAAGTACTTAGTTTGTCATTTTTAAAAGAAAAATTAACAAGTATTGCAATAGATGGCTGTACAAGTATGATTTAAAGGAACATGACCATAGCAGTTTCTCTGGATGTCTCTCACTGAGGACCTTCATGTTGCTTTAATTATAGAAGATTTAAATTTCCAACTTTTTTTTAACAAATTAACCTTTATTCTTTATTAGATTTCCATAAATATCAAATTATTTATTAAAAATATTAAAAAAATATTTTAAAAATAATATTGCAATTTAAAAATATAGAAAAAATAATAAATTGGCATATATAATCAAAAGACTAGCTTTTTGTTACTGTATTTATTGACATGATGCTGCAAAAAATATTTAAAAAGTTAAATAAAAACTGTATTAAGTCTATTTTTAAAATTCAAATTATTATTAAAATCATGTAAAGCAACAAAAGTCTGTTTTAAAATTTAACATTTCATTTATAATTGTTTAAAACATAACAAAAAATAAGTGTTATTGTTATTATGAAGGCTTTTCTTTTCAGCTGATAATAACTTGCTTGCATTATATTACTATTTTTCTTAACTTTTTTTCTAAAAACAAATACATTTAAATAAAATATAAGTTTAATCATAAATCTTGGAAATAAATAAATATTTTCCAAATATTTTGTAAAAATAATCATAAATGTATAAACAAACTACAGAAATATATGCTTTCATTTTCAGAAGCTAACCAAAACAATCAGCACTGTCAGAAGCTCTTGCAAGCACTCTTAGATTTGAGAATAAAGAAACTACCAATCAATGGCATTGCCGGTTTCTTCTGGTTAAGTTTCTCTGTATGTTGTTGATATCTTAAGATTTTTTTAAATTAATGAATCAATATTTTAATTCCAAGTTTTGCTATTAAATTAATGCAAAACTGCTAAAAGAATGCTAAAGATAACTGCAAGAAAGCAAATTTAAATTCAAGCAGCTGAAATTACCTTCAGTGTCACCACATTCTTGTGGTCAAAACTCTGAAAGATTAAAAAACAATATTTTATTTTAATATTTGCACTTTCTGAAATAGTTTTTGTTTATATATATATATGTGTGTGTGTATCTAACAAACATCACAATGTTATTTCTTTATGAGAAAACTTTCAACCCTATAATAGTCCTGCACACAAAGAGCTAGATTAAATTATTTTAAAAGACAAATAATAACTAATTACTGCTGATGGCTGGTGATTTAGCGTATCATTAGCATGTTAAGTATCCTACTGCCTTGATATGTGAACCTGTTTCTAGGCAAGAATATATTATATCTATACAGTTTTTTTTTCCATCTTTTTCATTGCATGTAATTTTTATATGATGTTTCATTATAATATTTATTATAAAATAGTGATATACGATCTATCATAATAATCTCTCATCAAAATATGTACCTTTATTATTTTTAATTTTTCACAAATATAAATTATTATTACTTTGTATATTTAATATTTAATTTTCAAAAAAATAATAGTAATAATATGCTTCAAATAAGCTATGTACTCTCTTTCACAACGCACTAAAAGTGAATAGAAAAACAAGGCTCTATTTTGGAGACAGAGGTGTAATTGAAAAGTATCAAACTATCGACATAGGCGTGAAAACCCAAATGTTTCCCATTTATGTCTTACTCGACACTGAATATTGAAATGCATGATACTGAGAAAGGATTAGATTATCTGAATTTTTATATTAGTGAGTGATTGATTATTCTGTTATAGAGTTTGAGACAGGGGTGCTCTAATAAAACAAATTTTTAAAATATGTACTTGATTTATATATTTAGAAAACTTTTTTTATATGTTAGCTTATAATATGGATAAAATGTTGTGCTGAACCTCTTTTAACTTCAGAGGAAAATTATATAAATATGCTAAATGTTAAAAAAAAAAAAAATATGATTTTTTTTTATCAATACAGATTCATTTTTAATAAAAATGATCAGGCAACCCTTTTAAGTAACTGCACTTTATAAATAATTCTCCATATACTTTTTCTCTTTATACATCTTGTTTGCTGCATAACCGTATGGCAATTACATACAGATTTATAAATTATTCAAAAAATTACAATATTAAATGTTATGAATTTTTTAATAATTTATAAATTTGCATGTATTTGTAGAAATACATTTAGAAAATGGTCATTAGATATGGTTGAAATGTAGATGAAGATACGTAATAATTTATATATATGGATATGAAAGAAAAAAGAATCACACAAGAAAAAAGAGCGTGCGGAGAATTATTGGAGTATTAGGATTAGTAAATCAATTTTGAAGAAAAAAAGAAGCTTGTATAAATTATTCTATGTATATACTTTGTATTATTTTCGTGAAACTTGATGATATCATATATGGACAATTTAAACTTTAAAATTCGTACTATTTAGTAAATGATTACTTTTTAAAAAGTTAATAAAATAACAGAGATACATGATAGTATATATATGGAAAAAAAAAGATTCACACAAGAAGAAAGAACATATGGAGAATTATTGGAGTATTAAAATTAATAACTCAATTTTGAAAGGGGAAAGAAACATGGCTAAGTTGTAGTATGTATATACTTTTTTTTACATGAAACTTTGTGTTATCATAGATGGAAAATTTAAATTTTAAACTCTATACTAGTTTAGGTGTTAAATAAATAAATGATTTTTTTTTTAAAAAAAGTTAGCAAAATGGCAGACATTTATTTTAATATCAAGAGATTTTATTTTTGTAACGTTGTTTTGTTACATCTTTGAAATTTTATTTTTAAAATTAAAAGTATCAAAATCACACTTTTCTTTATTTTGCTGTAATATCCTATAAGTACAATTTATCCAAACCATTTCAAACACTTTTTAGCCAAACTCTTTATTTGTACATATACATACACCTACGTTTCGACTGACCTGTGGTTTTCTTCAGAGCTATGATATAATGAACAAAATAAAATACACAACTATATAATAACACTATAAAATGTAGATAATAAAAAACAAAATAAAATATATTTTTTTTAAAAAATAATAAAACTGAAATAAATAATCAAACCCAAATAAAACAATTAATAAATAATCAAACCCAAATAAAACAATTAATATTTTATATTAATTGTTTTATTTGGGTTTGATTAATTGTTTTATTTGGGTTTGATTATTTATTTCAGTTTATTAGTTGTTTTTTTTAATATATTTTATTTTAGTTTTAGTTTTTTATTGTTTACATTTTTTATAGTGTTATTATATAGTTATGTATTTTATTTTGTTTGTTAGATCATAGCTCTGAAAAAGACTGCAGATCAGTCGAAACATAGGTGCATGTATATGTACAAATAAAGAGTTTTGCTAAAAAGTGTTTGAAGTGGTTTGGTTAAAACTAAAAGTAATCAACTTACTAAAAATAGTTTTCAATTTTTAAATTTTATTTATTAATTGTACTTGAATACTACATAGAGGATATAGGAGGCCTTTTCACACCCACAATAAATGTGTAATGTCACAATGGTGTCAAACTGTAAGAAAGTAATCCCTGCGAGTATATGTGAAAACGTGTTTTTTTTTTATCAACGCAGTCTTTTTTTTTTGTAATACTTCAACATTTTCAGTTATTTGTCATATTTTTCATTGTCAAAACATTTTTTTTTAATCAGCAAAATTTTTTTTTCCAACACGATCCTTTTTTTTTGTTTTTTTTGGTAATACTTTGACATTTTCAGTCACTTGTCGTATTTTTCATTAATGTCCGAGGTTGCAACACTAAAATCGGCATTCACAAGGTGACGTGCATGTTTGGTGGCTTATGTAGGGAAACAGATGAATGTTTTATATA
Source organism: Epiperipatus broadwayi (assembly GCA_028023455.1). Lineage (NCBI taxonomy): Eukaryota > Metazoa > Onychophora > Udeonychophora > Euonychophora > Peripatidae > Epiperipatus > Epiperipatus broadwayi. The sequence goes on from JAQFVV010013323.1 coordinate 46,697, forward strand.
AAAAAAATTAAAACGCCATCTCTTTTTTTGTAATACTTCCACATTTTCAGTTATTTGTCATATTTTTCATTAATGTCAGAGATATTTGCAAGGGAATGTGGATGTTTAGTGGCTTATGTAGGGAAACAGATTAATGTTATATATATATATTGGTGATTATTTAACTTTTTAATATCTGTGTGATCAGGTGGGTCAGCAATATTTAAGATGGCACTGAGAGTTGTGGGTCGGGTGAGAGTCTGAGTGTGAATCCCACATGTATTACATATATAAATGCAGATGTAAGCCAAAAATGCAATAAAAGTGTAATAATTAATATGTATTTTTTGTAGTTTTGGTTAATTTCTTTATAAAACAAAAAAAAATGTAAAGCATTGATGGCCTGGTGGTTAGCATAGTTACTTTCCAAGCAGCTGACCCAGGTTCACTTCCTTGTCAACATTTTGGCATATAAGGGAAAAAAGACATTTATTAGTAGTTTTATGAAAATCCCAGCATACTTTGCAATCACATGTTTTTCAGAATGAAATTTTTTACTGCAGATCTCCATTTTCTGTGTAATAGTTTCTACAAAAAATTAGGTTTTAATGCGTAAATTCCTGTTATATATTACATGGTAAGTTATGTGCTAGTATGAGATGATGATCATGTGATAGTTAATGTATTTTTATCCAAATTACTTAAAAATCAAAATCATTTACTGTTTATTTGGTATATATTTAAACTAACTTTTATTCATTAATGGTGTCATTATTGTAATATCACATTTAGTTTTTTAAAATCGCATTTTTTTTTTGTTATTGTTGAAAGTCATACATATTTGTGAAAGTCGCATTTTTTTTTGGGGGGGGACTTGTTAATGTTGAAATTTTATTTTAAATGTCAGTTCTTAAAAGTTGTTTGTTAATGTTGAAAGTCATACATATTTGTGAAAGTTGCATTTATTTTAAATGTCATTCTTAAAGGTTTTTTGTTAATGTTATAAGTTTTACTATTTTTTACTTTTACTTCTTTTTAGTCCTGCAACATGGAGCATGTGTTAGACCTAGTATGCCTGTCGACATTTGTATCAATCTTCTGATAACATTAAGATCCAGTTATCAGTGGATTGATACGAATGTGAACAGAAGCATGTTGCAGCTTTAATATTCAAGTACCTTATTAATTTATAAACTTGTAAATTTTTATTTTAAAGTGATTATAAAATAATTATGGATTTTAAAAGAACATGTTTAAAAAAGTCCTTATAGTTTGGTAATTAGAACATCTGTTTGTCATATCTATAACTTGAATCAAATCTAAATCAGGTGAACTTTAGAAACGTTTTTTGAAATACAAGCAGGTTTAGGATTTTTTTTTTAGATAAATAACTTACAACCATGTTATATCTGCACATATATTTATTAAAAAATAAAGGTATGTGTACAAGCTTTAATGCAGATATGCTGAAGCACTCCAGTTTATCCAGAAAGAGAAAACTTATTGAAATAGTATAGTAACAGGCTAATTTGCTTATAAAGAAAAGCTTATTTTATGCAAATTAGTAAAGCTATTAAAGAAAAGTCTACAGAATAATAATTAAGTGAAGGGAATAAAAATAAACTAATGGGAAAATAAAGTGAAGTTTTCTGGATATTAATCAAGAATCTTAATTGGAATGGATGTTAATAAAGAAGAACTCTATTCAAGAATCTAATTGAACTATCTCTGAATTAATGTGTGTGAGCAAGTAAGCTGCTTACAGAATTATAGAGTTAAGAGACTTTATAGATATTAAATCTCTAAGGAGATTTGAATTTTAAAGAGATCTGAATGATTTTATTCTCAACTATCAAATTAGCAAGTAGAATTACTAATATATTATTAATGCCATTATTATTATTCAGAGTAAATAAACTCTTAAAGTTTTATTTAAATATAGTTGTTTTTTTTATTTATTAAAATACAATTAATTATTCTGCTGTCAACTGACGGTATGGCCCTGGGTACATTATTTGATGTGATTCGACAGTCTAACCTGTGAATCCTTGATATTATTTGATACAACAGTGCCGTGAACTGAAAATATAGTACAATATGACAACATCATTTGATATACATAATCCAGGTAAATAGCTAATATATATGAATTATATGGAAACGTACTTTTTTTAAATAAAAATATAAAAAAAATTAATTTGATTACAACTCATATAATAAAGTTAAAATAGTATACATTAAATGGTATTCAAGAAAAGAAATGTTCAGTGATGACACATCCTGCATTTCACAACCTAAAAGGACTCCAGTGATCCATAGAAGCAAAGGAAATGGTCTGGGATTTGGTATTTTGGAGATAGGTGACTAAGCTTGCATGACTTAATTGTACAAAGATGATACCAAAGTTTTGTTCATGCAAAAATCACAGCATTACATAGGTAAATCAAACCCTTCTGAATGGATGTCATAATGCCCAGGGTCTAAGATATAGGCTTGAGGATGGGGGCAAATCAATCCTAAAGGAATGCATATTAACGTGTTTTTAATTGTTTTCAGAATAGGCAATTTCTGTCTAAATATACAAGGACTATCCTTAGGGAGACATAACAACCAACTTCTATGTGGCTTCAAAGATGTAGGGGGGGGGAATTCTGGTCTCTTTTTTGAATTTTTTTAATTTTATCTCTAATATATAAATCAAGCAGACAATTCAGGACAATGATTAAAGTTGAGCCAGCAATGGGTAAACCATATCAAAAATAATATGAATGTTGATCAAAGTAGTTCCGGGACAGATCCATATAGTATGTTGTCATTGAGAGTTGATAATGTAGGCATTTTATCTTTTAGCATCGAGGCTATAAGGTCTCTGTAGGGTTGAAAGAAAAGACAGTCGCAGAGGAGATATAGTGAAGTTTATTCCTCTCTTAGGCATAGGGAGCAAATGGAATCAATGCTTGAAAAACCTCAGCAATATACTAGGAAATGTTTAGTAGGCAAGGCATTAAGGCTAATTTTCAACAGAAATACAAAGAATTTAGGCTCAAGGAACCTTTGCTTAAATTTCTTGATTAGCAGATAGTTGTTGAGCCCAAGAAGGGTTGATCCTGCAGAAAATTCAGGGTATAGGATGTAATACACTTCCCAGAAATTAATTTTCATAGAGGATGGCTTATTAGACACAGCAGTGAACTTAGAAATATGGAATATGAAGGTTGCCAGCCAGATGGTGCTAGCAGGGGAGGCTTGTCTGTGGATATCTCTTTAAAGTATGAGGGTTGAATATTGCAGGAACATTCTGTAGATGGTGTTGTAGGAGTGTTGAAAATTTATGGAGTGTAGGGATAGCCCATTGAGCTTTGTGTATTTCTTCAGGCCACTCAAGCTAATAATAGTTATACTTTTAACCACTCTAATTAGATAAGTGCACAGCTTATGTATTTTGCTGGTGAAGGCTTTAGTGAAGTTGTATCACTAGGGTGAAATAGGAAATTTTAGGGAATATTAGTATATTGATGAGGCAGGAACTTGGCAAACATTGACATATATACTTTGGAAAGGGAGGATGTAATTTTCTGTGAAGATTTTAAAAGTATCTTATCTTGACAGATCTCTTCATGGCTATAGAGGATTCAAATATAGGTAAGCATAAGAACTTCTGAGACTTTGCTGTAAATGGGCCAGGAATGTTCTTGCCAGAAGATAATCACCAGGCAGATTATTTGGCCATATTAAATTGGAGGCTGGATTGATCGGAGAACTGCTCAAGCACAGATAGAAGCTTGGGAATTAGCTTTTTCGATGGAAAAAATGGCCCAAGTCATCCATATAGGTAATGTAATGGATTGATGTATTTAATGCTGGGATATGAATGCCAGCAAGAGATCTCTCAATTTGAAAAAGTAATGGATTCAGGTAGGTGATGAAAAACAGGGCACTGAGAGGGGAGCCCTGTGGGATGGAATATGTGGTGGAGAAAGGAGAATATAGTTTCCCATTCAGTGAGATGTGCACCATAATTGTAGAGAAAGTTCTTTTAATAATATTAATGATTCCAGCAGAAATGTCATGCTCACCAAGCATCAAAGGCGGTGGAGATATCTGTGAACTACAACTGGCCTCAATTGCCTGGAGAATCTGGTATGGTCAATAATCATTTTAAAGAGAATGATGGCATCTGCAGTCAAATTTCCCTTTTTCACAAAGTGTTTCAAAATATCGGGGAGAATTTTGATTTGAAATTTTGTCCTTCAATGTCGACTCAATGCCCTTGCTGTAAATGGGCCAGGAATGTTCTTGCCAGAAGATAATCGCCAGGCAGATTACTTGGCCATATTAAATTGGAGGCCGGATTGATCGGAGAACTGCTCAAGCACAGATAGAAGCTTGGGAATTAGCTTTTTCGATGGAAAAAAAATGGCCCAAGTCATCCATATAGGTAATGTAATGGATTGGTGTATTTAATGCTGGGATATGAATGCCAGTAAGAGATCTCTCAATTTGAAAAAGTAATGGATTCAGGTAGGTGATGAAAAACAGGGCACTGAGAGGGGAGCCCTGTGGGATGGAATATGTGGTGGAGAAAGGAGAAGAGAATTTCCCATTCAGTGAGATGTGCACCATGATTGTAGAGAAAGTTCTTTTAATAATATTAATGATTCCAGCAGAAATGTCATGCTCACCAAGCATCAAAGGCAGTGGAGATATCTGTGAACTACAACTGGCCTCAATTGCCTGGAGAATCTGGTATGGTCAATAATCATTTTAAAGAGAATGATGGCATCTGCAGTCAAATTTCCCTTTTTCACAAAGTGTTTCAAAATATCGGGGAGAATTTTGATTTGAAATTTTGTCCTTCAATGTCGACTCAATGCCCTTGCTGTAAATGGGCCAGGAAGGTTCTTGCCAGAAGATAATTGCCAGGCAGATAGTACATATTAAATTGGAGGCTGGATTGATCGGAGAACTGCTTAAGCACAGATAGAAGCTTGGGAATTAGCTTTTTCGATGGAAAAAAAATGGCCCAAGACATCCATATAGGTAATGTAATGGATTGGTGTATTTAATGCTGGGATATGGATGCCAGCAAGAGATCTCTCAATTTGAAAAAGTAATGGATTCAGGTAGGTGATGAAAAACAGGGCACTGAGAGGGGAGCCCTGTGGGATGGAATATGTGGTGGAGAAGGGAGAAGAGAGTTTTGCATTCAATGAGATGTGCACCATGATTGTAGAGAAAGTTTTTTTAATAATATTAATGATTTCAGCAGAAATGTCATGCTCACCAAGCATCAAAGGCAGAGGAGATATCAGTGAACTACATTTCATGCTCACCAAGCATCAAAGGCAAAGGAGATATCAGTGAACTACAACTGGCCTCAGTTGCCTGGAGAATCTGGTATGGTCAATAATCATTTTAAAGAGAATGATGGCATCTGCAGTCAAATTTCCCTTTTTCACAAAGTGTTGCAAAATATCGGGCAGAATTTTGATTTGAAATTTTGTTCTTCAATGTCAACTCAATGCCCTTGATCATCAGAGGAGTCAGAGTTGGCTGCAAATTCTCCAACAGAGATGGAATTATATTGCATTTGAGGAATGGCACTATTACTATGGGATAAAACCCACTATTGTCTCAGACATTGGAAGAAATATAAGTTGTAGAGAATTTGGACAAAGGTAACAGGAGGAATCGGGGATTGCATGAAGCTCTGGGTGGATTCTTTTAGGTATTGAGGTGTTAACTAGGCCAAAATATCCCCTTCTGTAATGGCAAAGGCACCATCTTTTGTTAAGTCTTGATTAGCAGGCATGGGAGCAGAGTACTTATCCCTGAAGTACGCAAAGATCTTGAGAAGCTTGTTTGATACTTGAATAAAACTTATCTCCCATAATAATAGACATCAGAGTGGATCTGTTTGATACTTGAATAAAACTTATCTCCCATAATAATAGACATCAGAGTGGATCTCTTATCTCTATGGCACAGGGCCCATGTAATGAAGCCCCTGGACCAATTGTGGAAATGATTCAAGTAGATATTTGAATTTTTGGTAGAGAGATATTCTGCCAAAATCATCTGATTAATCTTATATTGGGATTTCAGATTAATGATGGATTCTGTAGGCACTGCATTAAAGGGAAGATTTTTAGGGTGTTATTAAGTGATTTGAAATTCCATTAGGAATGATAATGGGCCTTTATTACATGAGGTGTAGTTTGAGATTAGGGATATTAAAATTTGAATGAAGGAAAACCAGGCATCCACTGGTGGCAGTGAAAGGATTTGAATCTTTGTGCAAATATATATGCACCTCAGAGGGGATAGTTTCCAGCAATGAGGATTTGAGAAGGATTTTGGTGGTTGTGTTCAGCCTAGCAATAGTGCATGAGTTAAGGTTTAGAGATAATTTAAGGGATAAAGCCACGTGATCTGAGAAGTTATACGTTTGCATGAGGGATCAATTAGGAAATATAGATCAGATGTATAGTAGATGAAGTCTCTCAGAGAGGCATGCCTCTTTGCACAAAAGGAAAAGGCATTTAGAGGGAAGAAACCTTGCCCACTCATGAATCTCATGTTAAGGTGATGAATATATTTCACAGTAAATTCCTGGTATGAAGTGTTAAAAGTCTCCCAGAAAAATAGTAGGGTAAGGGTTAGAAGCAAGCATGATATTGATCTGTTGAATTATCTGCTGAATGAGCAATTCATTTCATTAGAGGTATATATATATATTTTTTTTATGTTCAGACTGAAGGCCTTGTGGAATAGGGTAGCAATAATTATAATGTGGATTTATATAGCTGATTTTGAAGGATTCAAACATATTGTTATTGGAAATTAAGATTGCGATGCCAGCAGCTGATGAAGGAGAAACTGTGACCAAAGTAGCCAAGATTTCCAATGGGAAGTTCAGTATTTTGGAGTTTGAAAAATTGGAGCAACTTAGGTCTTGGAGACACACAATATGGTGGATGTACTGCTTGAACCATTTAGTCACATCTACTCTATTTAGCAATAATTTGAGCTTCATGTGGCATTAATTCAAAAGGAGAATTGCAAATTATTTTTATTGAACAGGTGGTGGAAATTTTAAGGATGAAGGAGCAAGCCTTTAGTGGATATGTGTTGACAAACTCAGCAATCACTGGTCCTGCTAGGAGAAAAGCTACTGGCCTTCTTCCTTGATGCTGTGGATTGCAGGTTATCCATGGAAGACACTCCAGCACATACTACATGAGAATCTGTAGGTCAGCCAGAGATCCTCTGTTTTGGTGCCTCAGATTGCATGCCATCAATGGATGATATATTTTCATTTGTTACTTTAGAGTCCAATGGTAGCTGTAACTTATTATCATTATTAGGATCAACGGATTAAAATAGCTTACCAGAATCCTTATTGGACAAGTGACAATTGTTTCCTTGGCCATCAGTCTTGGAATCAGGCCTATGTTTTTTTTCTGGTTTCTGGGAGACAAAAGATTTTGTGTCTGGAGAGCTAACTCCATGGCCATTTATTTTATTTGGGCAAATTTTGCTCATGGTTGATTTAGGGCCTTTATTCAGTTTTTTCACCTTGAGTGGAATAACAGATAATAAACTTTAAGTTGCAATGCTGTTATGAATGTTTGGTAAAGATGTCTTGAATGTGGAAAATTATTATGTGATCCCAAACTACCCAATGAAAAATCCTATGAAGAGTTGCTGATAAAACTAAATACATATTTTAAACCCATAACATTAAAATTTATTGTGCATCTTCATTTTCAAGGAAGGAAGATACAGTCATAAAATGAAAATGTATGTGAATATAACTTGGTCCTACAAACATTAGCAAAGAATTGAGAATTTAAGAATTTTATGAATGAAATGCTGCTAGACCAACTACTGTGGGGAATAAGAGACATAATGCTCAGATAAATCTTATTAAACAAAAAGAAATTTTATGTTCAATGTCACTATTGAATAAGCTTTAACTTATGTACCCATGATAGATCATATAGAAACTTTCAGAAATGTGAGCGTAAGTAAAAAATACAATCCCCCTCCCGTTTGTTATTGTCATGGAAAAACAGGGCATTTAAAACTTAACTGCAGATCAACATAAAATATATGATAAAATGATTATTACTTATCAGAAAATAATAAATTTGACTTCATTTGATAGATATTTTTGTTTACTACTGAAATAAATTTTAAATGTTCATATTTTGTTTCTGTAAATATTAAAAAAAATGAGATCGAAAACAAAACAAAGACTTTACACATCATCATTTCTAGAAAGACTATTTTCAGTTTATAAAATCAATGAAATATTGATTAATTCTTGTTATTTTTAAGCATCGAAACAAGTAATTATTTATTTCTCTTATATATTTCTCTTATATCTAATGAATTATTCTTTAAAAGTTTAAATTTTGTTTTGTTTTTTTATTTATTCCAAAATTACGACTTTTTTCTTACTTGTAAATATAAAGTAGATTGTTTACATCATAGTTGTTCTTCAAATTTGCTTCTGGCCATATTTATGTTAGCTGCTAATATAACATTTTATATTTTTGAAAATAAAGTATTTCAAGTCAAAATAAGTTATTAATAATTTACATTTCTTGTTATCTAATAAATATAGTGCAAATTATTATTAAAAAAATACCTAAAACCGTAATAAATTCACAAATAAACTAGTTTTTGCCTCATTGGAAACTACAATGTCATAAAATGCCCAACGTTTTACAGTCTTGGCAACAGACAATGGCTGAACATGTCAGGGCAGGGCTTATGTCTATTGTAAGAGTGGGAATTTTGAATTTCCCACCATTTAGCGCAGAATTTTCAGGAAAAAAAATTATTATAATAAAATATACCATTTTACATTAATTTTAATGTATAATACTTATGAAAAAATTCATTAGGGGAATCAATTGGCCAAAACATGAAATAATTTGTTTGAATCAATCATTAGGTTAAAAGAAATTTTGTAAATGTAGTTAAATGGAATTATTTAAAAAGGGTTATAAGACTTTTAATTTAAAAATTAGAAGTTTTTGAATTATGTGTAACATTTTACTATTTTCATTAATAAAAAGTTGATAAATTAAAATATTATAAACAAAAAGAATCTTTTTAAAAAAAAAAAAAAACTGAATGGGCTTTTGAAATAATTGAAAGTAAAACGTTTTTGTATATGTTAAGAACTCTGCCTGAAGCCAAATGAAACAATCAAAGTACTGAAATACTATTTTTAAGCAACAATACTTTATCAATTTATTTTAACATCTTTGTTATTTAGAAAAGCCCATATGCATAGTCACCACTGCTTACATTTGCTTTGTTCATAACTTGGAAATTTTAATTAGGAAGAAGCTTGAAATATTTTTGAGGTAAGTACGAACTTTCAAACTAAATTAGAGTTTTTCTTTCAGATAACTAACATAATTAATCCCTAATATTAACTCAATTATTGATTAATAACTGATAATTTGAGGATAAAGAAAAATCTTCACCAGTTATATCAAGTTAATTAATGTAATGACTTTTGTTATCTTCACTATACATAATTATGTAAAGTTCTTTCTTTTCTATGGGCTATTTATGACTGTTTTAACTTATATAACTTGATATTTAGAAATGCAATGAAGCCATGATGTTTGCTTTATCAATTACATACTATCCAAAAAATGTAAATAAAAAACAATTAAAATTGGTAAATTTAATGCATTTTACAATGCTAAAGTAACTATTTTTTCTTCTCAGAAGTTGTACTTGGTCGTGTTTCTTAATATTGCTTTTTTAGCTTATGTTGAAAGCACATCATTTTATACTTCACTTTGTTATCCTTTCTGAATTTGATTTACAGTATTTCACATAATGGATGCTTTCTATGTTAATACACAAAATTTTGCGAAATTTAAAAACATTCAAGAACATTTTTAAAATCCGTAAGACTAAAACAAAAATACATTGATAATAAGACAGCTATTGTGATTATAGGGGGGAAAATGTTATTGAAGAAAAAGGATATTGCTCATAGCATATTTAATTGTAATGAAATTCTGAAATTTCACTATTCATTTTTTAAATATATATGTACAGGATATTACTAAAAAAAAAAAAAAACAAAGGTTTTTTTTTTTGAGTGAATGTGAATGAATGATCATAGGCACAGTAAATATATATGTAGATGTACCTTCTCAATTTATTATTAATAACTACATTATTACTTTTAAATTTTGTTCATACTATATAAACATCTATATTGTATATATGTGTATGTTGAAAAGTTCTGTACATTTGTAGTTTAATATGCAATCTATTCTTTTGGAATCAAAGTCTATCAACAAAATGTGAAATATTTATAAATATACTGATGTGCAGTATACAAGAAGGGAATTTGGAACAAAACATAGCAGATTTTTGACTTCACTGTATATCATAAACTTTAATGTGCCATTTACATTATCTAACTGAACAAAATGTCTAATTAAATGAACATTGGGAATTATAGTCATATTTTGGCACAAAGTGTGTTCACAAAAAGGTATAAGATTTTTTTTTTTTAATTAAGGATTAAAATGCAATAGAAACTTCTCAACAGAAGTTTAAAGATAGAAGATCTCTTTTGCATTGATGTAACAATTTACCAAATGGGTTTATAAAAAGCATATAACTCACTTGTGTGTTACTTACTAATCAATATAACATAAAGTACAATGAATATACACCAAACAAATATGAGAACGATTATACATCTAATATATACTTATGACCAGCAATCAGATTAAATTGTAGAATGGATGTTCATAATATGTTAAATACAGACCCACATGCTTAATCAGTTTTTATTTACCATACTAGTTAGTCTAAATTTTAAAAATATAATTATTACTTATTGATGCTTAGAAGAAAAAAAATTTATTTGTATTATGGAATAAAATCCAGTGATCCTCAAAAAGTTGAATTTTTAAAATAATCATTAGAATGAGTATAGCTTTTATTTTGCATTCTCTTGATCTGTAGTAGTTTTATCTTTTTTTTTTAATCATTAGAATGTGCATGAATAACATGTGTTAATATCTGTAATGTGATATTTTATGCTTACACTATTTTTTTTTAATAGGATAACTTTTTGCTGCCGACTGATAATACCAGAACATATGAATATTATTCTATTTGTTTTGTGTTGTTTTTTTAACTGTATGATTTATTTTTAATTCTAATTAGAAAGGAAAACAAATTCTATCAACTTTATACAAATACGTTCTATTTATTTTTCTTTTTTTTTTTAAAAAAAAAAAATTGTAATTTATTTTTAATTGCAATTTGGCAGAAAAATAAAATTGCTAAAATGGAGTTTGATTTATTTTTTGATTCTTCGCCAATTTTCACTTCTCTATTGTGAATGTATACAAATAAATTATTACTATTAGTAAATTAAAATTCTGGCATTCAACTTTTTTAAATCGATATTCGCATAATTAACTACCTATTTCAATAAATCATCTTTACATATTATTTATAACTTTGATGTTTTTTTTAATTGTATTAATTAGTAAAAATAGGTTCAAATAAACGTTTTTTATCTACAAAAACACTCATAGAACTTTATTTTAATGTCAAGTGAAATTTGAGTACTAAACGTTGTAGAACGAGCGGTTTTATTCTTATTGGACAGATTCTTTTTTTCTTCTAAATCTAGGAGTTAATTTTATAATTTTTATTCACCATTAAGTTATTTTTATACTAATTCATTTATTTGTTCAAGATTTAATTTCTGAAGAAAGTGTTCATATCATCGTAAAATAATCTTTTGTTATTGTTTTTAGTAGTTTATTAATTATATTGCTTCTATATAAATTTAATCGCCTTATTTTTGAATAATTAACCTTGAATTTATGTCAATTTTTTAATTTAAATAACTAAATGATTTTTTGTTCATTTGATTGTTTGGTTGGTTGGTTTTAGTTTCCATCATTGCACTTGATAATAATTTTCAGCTGCCATATATATATTATCATCATCAATTTTTAAATTCATCCAGTTTTTCTTATCTATAGTTTCTTTTTCCATAGCGTTTTGCCTATTTAATTTATCTGTTCATAACAATCAATAAATATATTCTCCAGGGTTCTTTCTAGCCCAGTTACATTTCAGCTTTTTTTTTTTCAAAAATATCATTGATGCTTTGTGTTTGTTTGTTTTTTACTAATATATTTTGCTTTCATTTATTTCTTATTAATCCCAAACTTCATATTTTTATATTTTGTTGTGCTGTATTGTTCTTCCGTTGACCTGTCCCAGCATTATAAAATATATTTATTCATTTTCCATCAGATAAGAATATTTTCTTTTAAGAGAAAGTTATTTTAACAAATTCTCTATCCAATTTTTTTTATTATTATTTTCATCAATTGTGTTTTTTATTTGCATTAAAATCTGACTAAAGTATTTATAATTAACTTCTAATTTATTTCTATCACTCTTTTTTTTCTTTCGATAATCCCTTGAACATTATTTTAGTACTTTTAATATTTATCTTTAATCCTACTTTCTTATTTTTCTTCTGATAATTGGTATCACACTTTCTGAAACTCTTTTGCATTAAGACCATAGTCACAATTAATCTTTTGTTTTTATATCTTCCCATTTTAATTTACAAAATATTTTTTAACAACTGAAACACTGGCTTATCATATGCCTGTGTCTATATATGTAATATATAGGGTATATGAGCACAGACTTTCACATGACCCACCACACTCCACTGTATCTCATAACACTGATACCCTTGAACACATATATGTCGAAAAGATAAATAATCACCAATATATGTATTTCATGGCTGCAGAAAGGAGTTTGCTATTAACTAAAAGGAGACCCTTTGATTCCTCTTGGAGGCCTTAAAGGAACCGAGCAGGGCAAATTCCTAAGGTCCACTCCATACATTGTGATTATTCATATAGTATATGAACATGGATGGGCTGCTCACCAACATGCATTATCCAGCATGGTGAGTTTATTGGCTTTTTACCTCTGAGTTCAAGATCAAGAAACACCATGATCGTTCTTCTCAGTGCCTGATAAGGCAGAATGAATGTTTGTGTAAATGATAAATATTTTTCCAATACATGTATACAATTATGACAGACAAAAATAAAGCATGACCCTTATTCCCAGGAGGCTGTAAAGTCACCAACCAAGGCAGCGGTTGGTGGCTGAAGGCGGAGGGTGCTAAGAATCTCCTGATTGCGGACCCAGGCTGCCATTTGATGATGACTTTTTATTTAGGTACTTACAACTGCAGATCACTTTCAAGTGAAGGAAGATTGCAAGAATTAGAAGAAGAACTGTCTTATATTAAATGGGACATTATTGGACTTTGTGAAGTTAGAAGAAAAGGTGAAGAGACAATTGATTTAAAAAGTGGACATATACTCTATTATAAAGGCACAAATATTGGAAATACAAGTGGAGTAGGATTCATTATAAATAAAAATTGAAAGAACAATATTGTGGAGATTGATGGTGTATCGGACAGAGTAGCAAGATTAGTTGTACAACTTAATAGCAGATACCAAATGCAGATAATTCAGGTTTATGCCCCAACAAGTTCTCATAGTGATGAAGTAGTAGAAGATTTTTATATGGATGTACAAAAGGCTTTTGATCAGAGTAAACAACATTTTAAAATTGCTATGGGAGACATTAATGCTAGAATTGGCAAACAAATGAAAGTGCTGTAGGTAATTTTGGTTATGGTAATAGAAATGAGAGAGGACATGGACTTGTGGAGTTTGCAGAAAAAGAAAAACTTTATATTATGAATTCTTTTTTGAGAAAAATGTTAAAAGGAAATGGACATGGAAGCATCCAAATGAAGGTACAGCAGAATTGGATTATATTTTGACTAACAGGAAATACATATTTCAAGATTGTAATGTTCTTAATAAATTTAACACAAGTGATCATCCATTAGTAGGACATGTTAATGTAAAATTAGAGAGACAAAAATTTATTAAGAAAATAATATTTACAGTTGATATTCCTAATCTTTAGAAACATTCTAATGAATTTAAATTAGACCTACAAATTGATTTCAAGTATTAGTAGATTTTGAGATTTAGATTTGAATGAAATTAATATGGAAATAACTAATACACTTTCAAAAACTGCAACAAAGATAGCTGGTAGAAAAAAGCTGCAATTGACCAATAAAATTTCTGCTGAGACTAGAGAATTTATGAAGAAAAGAAGGAATATGAAGATATACAAAAATGATGCATTAAAAAGAATTGAATATCTCGAATTTTAAAATGGTTTAGAAAAGAGTTGAAAATGATATAAGAAAGTATAACTGTAAACTAGCAAGGAAAGTTGTAGAAGAAAATAAAAGTCTCAAGAATGTAAAACAATATTTTGTTATTGGTAGGAAATTTATATCTGCAATAAGAAAAAAAGATGGAATTATTACTAAAAAGAGAGATGACATCATGAAATTGGTAGAAGATTTTTATCAAGAATTATATAATAATAAATAACAAGTACCTCCTATATCTATTACATTTTTCAAACTACCCAGAATTTTAAATGAAGAAGTGAGACATGTAATTAAATGTATGAAGAAAGGAAAGGCTCCAGGTAATGATGGAATTATAATTGATATATTAAAAGAAGCAGGTGAAGAAATAGAAATTTTTTTAGCAAAGTTATATACCAAATGTCTAAATGATAAAGATGTACCAGATGATTGGAAGAATGCAGTAATAATATTAATATTTAAAAAAGGTGATAAAGAAGATATTAGAAATTACAGACCTATCAGCCTTTTATCAGTTTTATATAAAAATTTTACCAAGATAATTACAACTTGTCTACAGAGAACATTTGATTTCCACCAACCAAGAGAAAAAGCTGGATTTAAAAGTGGTTTTAGTACAGTAGATCATATCCATGTATTGAGAGAGGTTATAGAAAGGACAAATGAATATGAGTTGTCATTATGTTTTGGATTTGTAGATTATGAAAAGGCATTTGATTCTATAAACTTTTTTTTAGTGATTAAAGCATTGGATCATCAAGGTATAGATCCAGGATATTGTCATATTTTAAAGAATATTTATAAAAATGCAGCAGCAACAATTAGATTACATAATGATACTGGGAAAGTCAACCTTGAGAAAGGTGTAAGACAAGGTAACTCCATATCTCCAAAACTTTTTACAGCAGTGCTGCAAGAAGTATTTTGTGGATTAAAATGGGAAACTAAAGGAGTGAAAGTAAACGGAGATTATTTAAGTCATTTAGATTTCACAGATGTTTTTGCAAATAATACTTCAGAGCTGCAGGAAATGTTGCAGGAGTTATCAGATGAAAGTAGGAAAGTAGAACTAAAGATAAATGTTAAAAAGACTAAAATAATGTTTAATCGATTTGCTCAAAATATGAAAATAAAGATTGATTATGATGAATTAGAAGAAGTTAACAGTTACAAATACCTTGGTCAGATTATTAATACAGATGGAAACATAATGGAGGAAATTAATCATAGAATTAAACTTGGTTGGAGTGCTTTTGGTAGAAATAACTTGATACTAAAAGGAAATATGCCTATGTGTTTGAAATGGAAGGTTTTTAACAAATGTGTTTTACCAGTTTTTACTTATGGATCTGAGACTTGGACCCTTAATAGAAGAGCAATACAGAGACTTCAGACCACTCAAAGAAATATGGAGAGATGTATGTTGTGAGTAACAAGAAGAGATCGAAAATGCAATGTATGGGTAAGAGGATAAACAGGTGTTACTGACCTCATTAAAAAAATTAAAAGATTGGAGTTGGGCTGGACATATTGCTAAAAGAGATGATAATAGATGGACAATTGAAATTTTAAACTGGATTCCAAGAGATTGTAAAAGACTGAGAAAGTGACCACATGTGAGATGGATGGATGAAATAAAAGTGTGCAGGGGTGATGTGGAGAAGAGAATCTAAAGATCGGGGAAGATGGATTAAACTTGGGGAGACCTTCATCCTGCAGTGGATTGATAATGGTTGATGATGATATGTATTTCATGCTAAACCAGCCATCATCAGTTGGTCTAGATTACCATCTCTACCCATATATGCTACAAGTGCTCAGATATATATTAAGATAGCCAATTTTCTTACTTTAATGGACAGGCTTCAATCTATTCCCACACTTCAACTCTTCAACCATCCATCCAATTGAAAATCTGATGATGAAATGCTCAAAGGCCACCCTGAGGCCAAGATTCTTGTCATATCCATGTTGACCTAAGGTCAATTGGAGTCCTCATGTACAGTACATAATCCATTTAATAATATACAAGGGATAGGCAGACATCTCTAATACACAGGCTTATTATATATCTGTCTATTTATGTAATATATAGGGTATATGAGCACAGACTTTCACTTGACCCACACTCTCCACTCTATCTCATGCCTTGTATATGTATTAAATGGATCATGTCCTGTAATGAGGACTCATATTGATCTTAGGTCAACATGGGTGTGACAAGAATATCAGCTTCAGGGTGGCCTTTGAGCATTTCATCATCAGAATTTTCAATTGGATGGACGTTTGAAGAGTTGGAGGGTGGTGTAGATTGTAGCCTGTCCATTAAAGTATGAAGATATCTGAGCTTTTGTATCATGTATGTGTAGAGATGATAATCTGGACCAACTGATGATTGCTGGTTTAGCATGAAATACATGTATTGGTGATTATTTATCTTTTTGACATATATGTGTTTAAGGGTGTCAGTGTTATGAGATAGAGTGGAGAGGGGTTGGTTGTGTGAAAGTCTGTCCTCATATACCTTATATATTACATAGTAGAGATGTCTGGCCATCCCTTGTATATGTATTAAATGGATTATGTCTTGTACATGAGGGGTCAGATTAACCTTAGGTCAACATGGGTGTGACAAGAATCTTGGCTTTATGTTGGCCTTTGAGCATGCCATCATTAGATTTTCAATTGGATGGACGGCTATCTTAATATATATATATAATATCTTAGCACTTATAGCATGTATGTGTAGAGATGGTAATCTGGACCAACTGATGATTGCTGGTTTAGCATGAAATACATATATTGGTGATTATTTATCTTTTTGACATATATGTTTTCAAGTATATCAGTGTTATGAGATAGAGTGGAGATTGGTGGGTCGGGTGAAAGTCTGTGCTCATATACCCTATGTATTACATAATATATTTTTTATAAAATTTCCATTAAAAAAATTGGAGGGGAAGGTATCCTATGACTATATCCTTATTAGTGTTAATTTTCTTAATATCATCACTATGCAATATAATCACTGCCGTTGTATTTTAATAAAAAAATTTAAAAATTTATAAATATTTCAATGTTCCAACACTTTAATCGCTACAAAAATGTTTATAGAGTCAAATGCTTTTTTGTATTCTACAAATCCAAAACAAAATGGCAATTGATAATCATTTCAATATTTATAATTTCTTATAATACTCAGATGTGATGATTTACAGTGTTATAAATATTTTTAAATCTAACTTATTTTTAAATGATTTGAGTTCAAAGTTTTCTATAAATAAATTGTTAATGATCTTAGTAAATTATAAACTGATATAAGCTAATGGTTACTCAAACTCCAAGAAAATAAAAGAAAGATCAAACTAAATTAAAATACTAATAATCAATATAATAAAAAATATTTTTTTGATGATTATACAAATAATAGGGAATTGTATATAGAACAAGCTGAAAAATATAATGCAAAATGGCTATTAGTAATTGTTGCTTCTTTTTGTATTTTTTTGGAATACTTGTATATAGTTATAATACTATAACTACGTTTAAATTTAGCTTCTTTTTTTGTGCTTTTATGAGTTCTAAATTTTCTATAGATAAATTAAAATAATATCAGTAAAATATTAGTCATAGGAGTTGTGGCAAATAGAATCCCTATCCCAAGATTATGATGATGATGATAATAATAATAATAATAATAATAATAATAATAATAATAATAATAATAATAATAATAATAATAATAATAATAATAATAATAATAATACACTGAATGCGAGTTTATTGATGAGTATACAGTTAATCTTTGAATGTGAAGCACAAATATCACATATAAAACAGCTAGTTCATTATTCTATTTATTTAATACTTTGCAAAGCTGTATTTTAATTTCTTCTGCAGCAAACTTTTCTTTTTGATTGGCTTCAATCCCCTGTGATCCTTAACTATATCTTTCCTATGAAATAATCAATATTGCACTTACCTTTCGAATACTTTTTTAGATAATCTTCATAATGTAAAAAGTGTCTGTTTCTCCCAAGAAAACTATGTGCAAGTTCATTATAAAATATTTTTAGAAAGTCTTGTAGTGTTCATTATTTTAAGGTGTCCTACACCATAAAGATGTGACTTTACAATAATGAACTGTATACAGCATGAGATCCAATAAAATAAAGAACAAAATGATTGGTCTAGTAATCTTGGAGTTATAGTTTTTAAATTATTGTCAAAAATAGAAATTAATTAAATCCATTGTGCTGTTCTTTAATATAAATTATAATAAATCAATTAAAAAAATGATATACAACAGCTATGTAGATATATATTTAAAATAATTATACATAAAAAATCTCTTTTTGTCACATGGTTTAGTGCCCTTTTCAAATGTTAATAATCTACTTTAAGGTTAATCAATTATTGCATATATAGCACCATCTAGTGTCCATAATGAAAGCAAAATAACAGTAACAAAGTAAAACATCAATAAAATAAAACTATCATATAGAGATCCAATATAACTTTAAAGGATTGGTTATATAACATAAAAATATACAAAAAAATAATACATACATTATACAACTTAATATATACATATTGTCTTTTATAATTTCCCATACAATTGACTAGTTGTTAACTAAATTTATAGAAGTTTTGTAAATATTCATACAAATAATTATTTAAGTTATTTTTAATGTAATATGTTTCATATATTTGTCTTCTTTTTGGATCTTTAATGTAATTTACAGATTTACTAATTTTTGTAGCATCTATTTTATGACCATATGTTAAATAATGAATATGTAAAACAGATTTATCATTTCATTTATTAATAGCATTGTTATGTTCTTTAGCTCTTACTTCTAATTGTTTTCCTGTATGATTGTAGTAAATCATATTGCAAAAGTCATAGTTAATTTTAGTTTTAAATTAACTTTATTAGGTTTACTATATACATTGGAGATTATTTACAAGTCTTATGGAAACAAAAGTTTTCAAATAGAAAAACAATAAGATAGATGTTCATATAACTGAGCAGTAATCATTATATATCTAATGCATATTATTTAGTATATTCAATAGCCAAATCACTGGGTTATTGTTAATGAGAGCAGATTCCATCTAGCTGCAAAAATAATAGCTGGTGTGTAGATTTGATCTCTAGACTTAATATTATCTATTTCTTTAGAAAGAGTGATTTAGTATTGCATGCAGGATTAAATCTTAGATAGCATCTTATAAATCAGACTGTGAAAAGAATGAATGTAATAATTCTTATATTAGAAAAGGGATCACTTTGTATATTTTTTATGAGGTTGTTGATTGTTAGTGAATTTTAATGAGTCATGTTAGTGATAAGAGTCCGACAAGAAAGAAGTGAGGAACAATCCATAAGAAAGTGTTCTAATGCTTCTTCATTTCTATGACAGAGGGCACATAATGGATCTATATTTATGAAGTGTCGCATGTAGAAGAGAAAACAATTCATAGAAAGGACTTTAACATTTATTTTTATTAAGAGGTCAAGATATTTGGATTCCAGGTGCCAATATTTAAACTTTTTTATAATGTATTTGTTACTACATAACAAGAAAGATTGATTATTATTTGATATACTATTAATATTTTTAAATTTTATATGTTTGTCAATAGATAATTTTATTTTGAAATCTATTATGTGAGAGAGTAATGTCTTTACTTATGAGAATTATTAAAGTTTTGATAAAATTATTGTTAATGGGTAGGAGAGTATCAGTAGGGTTAACAGGAATTACACTATTAACACTTGGAAAGAAACTAATTAGTTTAGTCATTTCATAAATGACTCTCTGAAGATAAAAAGTAGAAATGCCCCATAATGAGAGACTATTGAATTGAATATGTGTTTCCATATTTCTTATGCTTAGAGCTACTGCTTTTTTTATTCCATATTAGTTTGGTGATAAGGGAGTATTTTTTTTTGAATGAAGAAGTAAATTTAATAATGGTAAGAAATAATTAATTTTAGGACATATTAAAATTTTGATTAATGGTGCTTTAGCATATATTGAAAGATATGCTTTGGATAATTCATTGATGGTGCATTCTACTGAAACAATAAGCTGATTTTGAATAGCACTTTTCATTGCATTATATGAGAGATGCATTGGGAAACCTAAAAATCTATGAGGAATAGAGGAAAAATTGGAAGGAATGGTCTTATCTGTAAGACTATTTCAAGTAGAGGATTTGTTTGTATTAAAGTAGATTGAAAAATTGTTAGTATAATTATTAAGTAATATAATTTTCTTCTTCCTTTTCCTATGTATTGATTTCTATTTTAACATATCATACCATTTTTAACTCTGATGATGACTTCAGGACAGTTGAAACTGTTAGTTTTGATATAAATAAAGAGTATTGATAAAGTGTTTAAGAAAGTTGTAAATAGTATTAAATAATTATTAAGTATAGTATCAAGTAAGGGAAGTAGTTTTTTGTTTTTTTTTGATGGGAGAAAAATAATTGTGTCATCCATATAGGAGATGTGATTAATGGTTTGGTTATTTATAGGAATATGTATTTCTGGAAATTTGCTTTCTATTTTCAAAAAAAGGGGTTGATATAAGTTGTGAAGAGAAGAAATCTAAGAGGAGAGCCTTTAGGAATAGAATTATGTGAATGAAATCCAGAGAGTATTTTTCCATTGAGATTTATGCTAACTTCTCTATTTATAAGTAGATTTGACAGTATGTAGAGAGGTATTGTAATGATATATTATATTCCTGAAAGTAGTTGTAGTAGTTTAGGTTTAGACCTCATATCCAACTGCACAGATATGGGCTCTGTTTTTCTACATTGTCTAATGTGATCTATTATTACTTTAAACAGAATAGCTGCTGATAAAGTAGCCAAACCTTTTGTTGCAATCTGACATTTTGATGATGAAGGGGAAAGGAGTGGTAGATTTTATCTTTAATAAGATATTCAGCTATTTTAATAAAGAGTGGATGGAATCATGGATCTGGATCTAAGATTGTCCAATGGGAAAGGAATATTGTTTTAAGGAAATGATTGATAGAGATAGGATAAAGTTCTGGAATTATGTGGATTTGTTTGGATAAATGATTAATAAATTATTAATTATTGGAATTGTGAAGTGATTGAGATGGTTAAGCAGGAATTTGGGTATTGCATGGGATCGTGTTTAACTTAAGGGCATTATCACATTTAGTAATTCCATGATGTTCAACATAATATTCAAATAAAAAAGGGGCACATTTGGGATTGGAATAAGTTTGAAATTTGGATTTAAAGTGATAGTATATATTGGGGAAGCATGTTATCACATTTGAATCTTTTAAAATGGATGATGGTATTGTTGGTTTGGTTTATAACTAAGTGCCCATTGTATGTCATTTTAATCAATTATGGGATCAGCCATATATATTTTTTGACTTTTTATAGATAGATAATTAGTCAAGATTTGTTGTAGTGTTTATATTTTTGTTTGAGAGTTACGATTAAAGGAATAGATGTTGTTGAAGAGGAAATATTTTTTAGTTAAAGATGAATTGTATCCAATTATTTTACCAATCTAGTTAGGGAATTATTTTTCCTAGTATAAAAATGTATGATAGATTTAATGATGTTTATAAATGTGAAGCATGATTCTACAAGGTTTAATTCCATAATGTTTTTTTTTAAATAAATTTCTGAAAGGACAGCTTCAGGTGTCATGGATTTTAGAAGTAATCTAATAGTGTTGTTAAGTCTGAATACAGGTTGACTTTGCATGTTTAACTCAATTTTAATTGCCAGTGCTCAATGATCTGAAAAGCTTATAGGTATTCATGTTGGATTGATAATAATAAAAAAAGAAGGTCCAGAGAATAGAAAAGAAGATATATTAGTATGTAGTATTTTTTGGTGTAGAAAGAAAAAGTGTTTGTGCAAAAGAGTCCTTCTGCACTCATGAGTCTGGCATTAATCTGATAGAGATATTTCTTCACAAAAGTTGAATGTGGCATGTTAAAATCACCAGTTTAAATTTATAGGATGGGGATTAGTAGAAATAAGCAAATTTATCTGCCTTATTCTCAATGTTAATTCCATTTTGTTGAAAAGATATACTGTGGTTATATTTATTGTGCGGGAATTATGATAGTGTATTACTATGCTCACATTAGAAGCAAGATAAATGGCTTAAATGGAGAATTGTGGTGTATAATCATCTCTATTCCAGCTGAAGATATACCAGACTGTGATAACAAGGAATCCAATTTTATTTAGATATCTGTATGGGTTAATTTTAGAATGTGATGAATATTTTGTTTCAGTGAAGAGAGTTATATTTGAGTTGAATTGTGTGATCCAGTTGCTGAGGGCTAATAAGTATCGATGTGAGTTAATGTCCCTTATATTAATCTGTGTTATATTTAAATTCATTAAGAATACAACTGTTATCTGTTATATGTATTAGATTTTATACTGTATTTAAATATTAAAACTATAATTAAAATTTTTATTTTTTAATTCAAACATAAGTGACCTAACTATTTTTGCTTCCAATACAGAATAAAAATGTTATTGAGTTTTTCCAGTCAATTGTGTTTTAATATTATTTTTATAAGTCAATTTTGATATTAATATTGCTATACCATTATAATGTTTGGCGTGATTAATTTTGTTACTTGGAAAATGGGATGAGAAGTGATGGTTTTTTTTTTGTATGACACACTGGATTCTAATGTAATATTTGATTTTGTCTTTCTTAATACTTTTTTTTTGTATCATTTTTTGCAATAGAAGAGGATTGTTCTTGAGATGTGATGGTTTTGCTTATATCTAATTTTGGTTGACTTCCTATTTCTACTATAGGAAATGTAGTGTTTTCTATTGTTAAATGGATACGCTTAGTTTTTTCAGTGGTGTGTATTAATGATACATAATCTTGATTATTATGTGTTATTTTCTTCTGGGATTTGTTGTACTATTTTTAGAATGTTTTTATCTGAAGTTTTTTACCTCCCCCCCTCCCAACTTGTCTTTACCTCTTTCTACATCAGTATTGGACATATTGTCACTTAACACTTAATGAATAGTGTGGGTATAATTTTATTCAGTAATGTCAAATGTAACAGTATTAGTTAGAACAGAGACTGTGGTGTGGCTCTTTTTTCAAGTAAATATTTAAAGTTACAATTTTTCCATAATTGGTTAATAAAAATTGGAAATCATGACTATAGAAATTAACATGGCAATTTTTGATTTGCCCTCCTAGTTTTATTTGCTTCCTTATATTTATATAACAAATAAATTTGATATTTAGGAAATGAATATTCTTTTGGAAAATTTGTTTCTATGCGATATTATTAGACTCTAAAACTATATAGTGATTATTAGAGTGTGCCAAAATTTTATAAAACAACTCCCATAAATGTTGTTTTGCTATATATTCATAAAATTTGTCCATCGGGAATTTCATTAACATGATATTAATGTCAGTCACCGCTAATATTAACGTTTTATCTTTTTTTTAATTTTTGAAACGATTTTAACAAAGTATTTGGAATCAATGCATTGAATTTCTCATTGACTAATACAAAACTGTCTTTATTAAGATTATCTTTTTCATTAATATTTTGTTCTGGAATGCACAAATTGTCATCTTCAAAATTGTAAATTTCTGAAATGTTTTCATTTGTAATATTGTTTTTTCAGCATTTTCATTATGAGCACTTATAATATTTTCTTAATAAATTTTACTACATATAAAACTATTAAAATCAGCTTCAGTATTAGAGGAATTTGTCTCCATAGTATTTTTTAAATGTTTTTATTACTATTATTTGTTTCGATTTCTGAATGTAGATTTACTTTGATAGTAGGCACAAGGCTGGTATCAAAGTCTCATTTACCTACAATATATTATGTAAAATAATAGTTTTATATATACAGCTAATTTAATTGTAATATGTATTATCTTTGTGATGAAATATCCTATTTTTTAGCTTGTAAAGAGCAACACTTTGGAATCTATGCTAACATCCAAATCTATCTTGCTATATCAAAAGCTGTCAAAATAAATAAATTGATTTACATGGTCAAGTTGAAACTATCTAAGCTTAAAATTGAGGAATATTTTTTATTTCATCATTAGTTAATAAAAGACTTGATTGTTTTTAACATTAATTAGTAAAGTAAAATTTTGTATGTGGCATTCAAATGATTAATTATATTTTATTGATTTCATTTGAAATGGCAAAGATTTATCAATTCTCAGCTCACTGTAAATTTATAATCCAATAAAACTGAAGTTATGTTTTTGCTTTTAATCATTTCAAATTAAAAATTCCTCCTTGATCCTTTATTTATTAAATTCCCTATGAACAATTCCAAAGATCCATAAAACTTATTTAACATCAGTTTTCATTCTAAATATCTTGGATTCTTCCACCTGTTATAATATTTCCTTTCATTCCATCATATAGAAGTTGTATAATAAAAACAAACTTTGATGAACAATCAATTAACTTCAAGCAGTGGCAGATTAGTTCTATTAATTAAATCAAATACCTTGATCAGATCAATAAAAGCAGTATGTAAATCTTTCTTTTATTCCCAACACTTTTCTTAATCTTGCCTAATGAAAAATATATTCAATGATAATAATTCATTTTTAAGATCAGATAGCTTTCCTAAAAAAAAATTATAATATTTTTTGAAGCTAACTTAGTCCACTATATTTTAAATTTTCTCTAACGTGTAACCTTTCCATTTTAAAATTATATTTTATTTCTCTAAACTGGATATTCTCATTCAAATTTAAATCGGTAGATAATATGGATATATCATTTAAAATCGTTATCCCAATTTTTGTATCATTATTCAAAAGATAATCGAAATACTTCTTCCCATCTTTTCAAAATATTTTTGTCATCTTATAAAAGAACTGACGGAATACTATTATGTCTGTAATGTTTATTATTATTATTATTATTATTATTATTATTATTATTATTATTATTATTATTATTATTATTATTATTATTATTATTATTATTATTATTATTATTATTATTATTATTATTATTATTATTATTATTATTATTATTATTATTATTATTATTATTATTATTATTATTATTATTATTATTATTATTATTATTATTATTATTATTATTATTATTATTATTATTATTATTATTATTATTATTATTATTATTATTATTATTATTATTATTATTATTATTATTATTATTATTATTATTATTATTATTATTATTATTATTATTATTATTATTATTATTATTATTATTATTATTATTATTATTATTATTATTATTATTATTAAATATATAACGTATTCTCCCAATATCCTTGTTTTATATATACAGTATTCTAAAATAATTTTATCATTTTTGACAATCTTTTACAATTCATAGATTTAATTACGTCTTATTTCTTTTTTTTAAATGCACGAGGCAAAATATATAGTTAAAAATCATCAGGCATTTGAGAAATGAAGAAGAAAACCGGGTCTTTTCTCTTAAATATATTATTGTTGTAGATAAGAAGGTCATCTATTTTGTTTACCATGTGAATAATTAATTAATTTAATTAATTATAACATAAACAAAAGCGTATAAAGTGGATATTAAAAATCCTGTCTTGTTTTAATTCTTTCAGTTAATGTTTAAACTCCCTTTTTTAAACCATATATATATGAAGAAAAAAATGAATGAAACTATTTTTTTATTATACATACAAAAGTTAATATTTTATATGTATGGGTAAACAAATTATCAAATGTCATATTCATTCTATTTAGCATTATAAAATTGTCAATAGTTTTGTGGCATACAAGTTATTAGCTCAGACTTTTTAATTGTTCCCTAATTGTATTTTTTAGAGAGTGGCTTTGTAGCCTTCTAACAAACGATTTGCCATCCTCAGTACTATCTTCAGTTTAGTCTCTTTTTCTTTCATTAGTAGTCCTGATAATTATCAAGAAGAACAATTAAAATATGAATGTTTTAGCTTAAGCTTAAACTATATCTTAAATTCTACATAATCATCACTTTCAACCATTATCAATCTAATGCAGGATGAAAATTTCTCCAAGTTGAATCCATCTTCTATGATTTCTAGTCTCTCTTCTCCACATCGTCCCAGCACACTTCTTTATTTCATTTATCCGTCTCACATATGATCTCATTCTAGGTCTTTTACAATTTCTTGGAATCCAATTTAAGATTTAAATTGCTTATCTATTATCAACTCTTCTAGCTATCTATCCAGCCAAACTCCAATCTCTTAATTCTTTCAATGATGTCAGTAATACTTGTTTCCCATGTATTTCATTTTTCATTTCTTGTTATTCCTAACATATATCTGTCCATACTTCTTTGATTAGTTTGAAGTCTCTGGGTTGATCTGTTACATGTCCAAAACAGATTTATTAAAAATCTTCTTTTCAAACACATAGACATATTTCCTTTTAATATTAAATTATTTCTACCAAAAGCATTCCAACTAAATTTAATTTTATGATTAATTTCATCCATTGTTTCTATTTATAGTATTATCTGCTATTTCTATATTATTTGGATTTTTGTTATTTAACCATCTTCTTATTATGTTTTCTTTTGGCTCAAGCTGAAAACTGTGTAATTAGATACACTTTTTTTTTTTTAGAATAACAATTTTTTTATTAATTTTACTGAAAGATAAGGATTGTAAAGATGTTTATTGAATTTACAATATTATACCTTGACAAGATCTGTTTACTATTCAGATTTTTTAATTAATAATGACTAATTATTTTTATAAGTATAATTATAGTAATAATTATTTACATTTTTTTGCAGTACAAAAAATTCAATGCAAAAAAAAAAAACTTAAAGAACTTTTTTACTGAATACCCATTCTTTTTAATTTATTGGCAAATCTTTATTTCAATCAAAGTTTTCGCTCATTCATATTAAGTCTAGCATTTTTATTGTTTATTGTTTGAGTCTATGCCATAAATAGCAATTGTTTCTCTAATGTTTTTGTAAAAAGTGTTATAAAATTAACTATTACATAAAATCATTTCTTAATAAAACAAAACACATTTAAAGAATTGATGTTGCCAAATAAGAAAATATATTTCTTCTTATTTATTACAAAAAAAAAAACTATTTTTAAATGTATTTATTTGAGGAAATTTTACCATAACTTGATTGTATGATGCTATCAGTGTGTGCGTGTGTGTGTATTGAAACATTTATTTCTCTTTTTTTTTTTGTTTCATATAAATATTGGCTCTTATGCTTTAATGAGAATTATGATTAGTTCTTTTTTCGATACTTTGATATTAACTATGCTATGACATACTACACTGAAAGCAAACTACTCTAATCTTCCGATCTTTAAGATAACGTCTCTAAGTGATTTGTGAACAAACTTAATCGATAAAGTTAGCCTGCAGACCATGTGGAGAAGTTATTTTAAAGATCAGAAGATTAGAGTAGTATGCCTTTGGGGTAGTATGTCATAGCATAGTTAATACCAAAGAAGGAGACATCGAACGTCACCATGTTGGCTGATCCGTGCCCTGAAACAAAGAAATGAAATAATAACTAATAATTTACTACTATAAAAAATTATCAAAAATGAATATTATAAATAATCATTTCAATTTTTAATGATATTTAACTAATCATTTGGCCCTGAAACAAAGAAATGAAATAATAACTAATAATTTATTCCACTAACAAATGAAATAATAACTAATAATTTACTCCAATGAAAAATGAAATAATAAGTAATAATTTATTACAATAAAATATTATCAAAAATGAATATTGTAAATAATCATTAGAATTTTTAACGGTATTTAACTAATTATTTACATTTTAAAAAAGGCAACAAATTGTTCTCAAATATTAACTATAAATAACTGCCTTTCTGAAATACTGTGATACTGAAAAAGGAAAAATGGAGGCGTTACAAACAATTTTTTTTTTTTGCAAAAAAAATTACAAAACTATATTTTATAAAAAATTTAAGAAATAAAATACTAAATGAATTCTACTTACAAATAAAAGTCACTGCAGTGGACTGAATTCTCTTATATGTTGTAAAATAGCAGTCAAAGGGTCATCTTTGAAGCATCGCCTCCACATAAATTCTGTCAAATAAGAATCTAGTTGTTGTCTAGCTGTCCCTCTATGCTTTTTATTCTGCCATTTTGCTAAGCCCCACAACCTTTCTATATTTTGAGTGTGAACTCCAGTTGATGGGTCTACAAAATTGTATGTGTGGTTTACTTGAAGGTGATCGTATCCGGCCTTCTTTAATTCTTCATTTTTATAACCTTTCCAGCAGTCACTGTAAATCATAGACCCTTCCTCTACATTTTTTTCTGATGGCTTACATCAGAGTGGACGTGGTTCTGTCTTGAATGGCTTTCACAAAACATTGATCCATCTCCCTGCAAATACCACCGAATATCCATTGCTGTCTGCTGGCATTATTTTTATGTTTTGAAAAAAGACTTTCATCTACTTTGACAATTCTGTTAGGGTCTCCGATTTTCATTTTTTCCTTACATAAGAGTCACCAAGTGGACACTTCACGGAGATAGTTATTCCAATCAACCACTGTTTTACTCACAATTTGTAATTGATCTTCACAAAATTGTACCAATGTCAATTCTCTAGAGCAACTATATATGAATCTAACTGCAATGACAAAACTGATTCTTGATCCTTCAAACCATGTCCTTTTCCTGATTGCAATTCTTTTCAAACAGTGTTTAAAATTACATTGCCATTATTTCTCATAGTTATTAATATATATTTTTATTTCATGGCCATTTTCACAACATTTTCCACTCGGTATAATTCCATACATTTGGAAGAATTCAATTGCTTTTTCTTCAGAAGACAGTAAGTCCCATAACTTAATCTCCTTCCCTTGTTTTCCTCAGACCTTTTGTTTAATTAGTAATAAATGGTAATTATTAATAAAATTTGATAAATTAGTAATAAAATTTGCTAAATTAGTAATAAATCAGCAATAAATCAGTAATAGTTCAGCGATCAAAATATAAAATGAGCAATAAATCAGTAATAGATCAGCAATCAAAATATTAAATTTTTACAAAATATTCAAAATGGTGGATGAGACACAATAAAAAACACCTCTCACTTGGTCAACACAAGCAGGTAAAAGACAGATATTTACCAGGATTCACCCAATTATTCCAAATCTTGAAGGTGGCCATGAAAACACCTTGACCACTCCTATTGATTAGTCATGCCAATGTTTTAGTTGGCATGACATTGTTTTGGTTCTTCGTAGATATCTACTGGTGAGTTGTGTAGTACGTCATAGCTTAGTTAATACCAAAGTTTTTTTCCAATATGGTTTTTGTTAATATTTTTAGGAATAAATTTAATGCTTATTGCTTTTTATATTATATACCAAATTCATTTTTGTGAGTTCTCTTCTTCCTCCCTCGTGTATTTCTCTTAATTTCTAATATATTTCATTCACTAATAAATAACATATCCCAATGTATACTTAATGCTTTTTTTTTTTATCTTGCAACTCTACCTAATTTTTGAATCCATATTTTTTGTAATATTTATTAATTAAAAAGGCATTGTTTTTGTTTTTTTTTTGGAGAGGAGGGATATGTTTTTTTTTTCTAAATAGTTGGGGGAGGATATAAGTTGTTTGTTTAATATTACGTTAAATGGATTCCAAACTATATATATATATATTTTGCTTATTTCCTATAGAAATTTATTTTTAAAATGCATATCCTATTCTAGGATTTGAGTGGGGGGGGGGGATCTAATATATAAATATGTTTGTGTGTATGTGTGTTTATACCGTAACTGTGCCTTCCTTTTTTATTTAACTTTTTAAAGAATTGCCAATGATTATTTTGGCAATTTTCCAATGCAGTAAATCATATTTTTGTTTTATATAATATCACATTTCATAACATTACCTTATAAAGTCTACTTACTTATATTTAAAATATTATCAGCAATTGCAAAAGATAGAAAAAATGATAAGAAATTTATTTACTAATTTATTTATTTTTAAATTAATGGTCTTGCTTTTATTTTATTTATTTGTTGTTGGTTTTTTTTTTTTAATATTTTATCTTTAAGTTACTGTTTTTTTAATTTTATCATTTTCATTATTAAAAATAATAAATAATTATTTTTATATAATAAAAATTAATAATGTGATGTGTATATTTGTTTTATTTGGTCTTAATAATCTATTGTTTTTATTTTTTAATGTGTTTTTGGCTGAGAACGCAATGTACATTGAATAAGACCACTTTCTTATTGTTTTCATATTTTATGGAATAAAAATTACCATATTGTATAAATCTCCTCTCCGTTTTTGGAAGTAAAATTTTCATTGTTACAATAAACAAATGAGTGAAACATTTTGTTCAGTTAAAGTAAAATAATTTTTGTTGGTATTAGTGTGTGTGTTTAGATTACTGTATCAAACAATAATTTGTTTTTCAAAAAAAAAAAAAACCCTATATTAATACTATATATTGGTTTTTCGTAATTTTCTGTTTATTATTATTGATTTTTTTTAAATATAAATATCCATTCTTTGATTATTGCTCTTATCATTTGCGACCGTCAATATAGACGAAAACGGAATTAAGAAAAGCTTTATTATAAATATATTTGTAATTGATTTATACATCTGTTATATATAGGACTCTACTTTCTAAATAAGATCATTAACTTCTGTGCCTTAGTGATTCTTTAGAATTTATATTGTGATTTTTTTCACCAATATATTATTTGCTCTGAGCCAAATATATAATTTTTTTCTTTATTGTTTTCCTCTTTATATATCTGTCATCTTTACATTGATTGTATTAAACAAATGCATTTTTGAACAATATTAGAGATCTAGTAGATTAGTTGCAAATGTGATATAAAATATGCTAAACAAACATTACATTTGTACCAATATATGTACCCAAAAAAATGAAAAATGCTATTTTTTTTTAGTAAATATAATAAATAAGTTTATGCTCTTATAGCTTTTTGTAAACTTCCCCAACATTTAAACCAGATCTTGTTTCTTCTTTCTCTATCTTTACTAGACTATTCTTATTTAGGCAATGTCTCCTTATTTCTAATTTGTCCTAGCACTATTTTGTGTATAATCTATATGTTATACAAATAATTTATATTTTTAGTAGTACATAATTGTTTTGTAATAAATATTTTTAAAATCAAATTTACAATAATTTTTAAAGACAAAAAGAATTAATATAATTATTACTATCTATATTTGTTATATAAATAATACCAATAAAATAAATTGGGTTACTTTATTTGCAAAACATGAAAAGATATAGATTGAAAAATCAGAATACTGCTAAATCTAAAGCCAAGTATGGAAAACATATGCGTGTAGGTATTTATTTATTGTTTAATATATATTTAGATAAATTGCGGGCGCATGTTATTTGATAAGGATGAAAAGTTAGCATTAAAAAAAGATGCTCTATCTAGATTTAAGAGTGCGATGATTGCGTTTTCATTAACTACCCAAAGGATAATTACGATAAGGTTGTTGCAATTTTAATCTTTGTAAATAATAATAATGTTAATTAAATTAAAACTATGACGATGTACAGAGAAAATAAACGACTATATTTGGCTTCAAAAAAGTTTGGACAAATTCTCTGGAACATTAAAGTTAATAATACCAGTGTTATAAAAGGCACAAACATTTACCAGAATGAGATCCTTTGCCTGTTCATTGCGATTCAAAGTTTTGCTTTTTGCCAATTATTTTTATTAATAGGCAAACTATTTTGGCATAGATATACTAAATTCATGACTATTTTACTTAGGAAATAAATTCTCTATTGTAATATTTAAGGATAGAATTAAAGTATACCTTTTTAATTATTGAAAATGCATGAGAAAACTATTCAAAACCAAAAAAATGAAAGAATCTACTAAGCAAATAGCCATAAGAGAGGTAGAGAAAGTGAATTGTTGAAATAATTTTATAAAGTTTATTTAATTATTTGGTGTGGGGACTTTCTTTTTAGACCGACAACTAATTATTCACAAATATTACTCACTTATAAGATAAATTCATTCGTTTTAATATGAAGAATTTTCACATGTAAAAATTCATGATAATATATTACTGAGAAAGAAAATATTTTATTAATTGAAAGGATAACCTCTGATTTTTTTTTTTTTTTTTTTTTTGAGGTTTCAAAGGAATAGAGCAGAGCAAATTCCTAAAGTTCACTCTTTGTGTTTTTGTCTTGTCATTGAGGCTGTTATTATCATAAGATTGGTTATATGATAAATGAACATGAATGGCCACTCATCAATATGCATCAGGTAGCTTGAAGAATTTATTTATTTTTATTTCTGAGTTTAAGTTCAGAAAACGCTCAAGATTTCTTCTCAATTTCCTGCTGATTTTTAACTAAAATATCGATTAAGTTTTTTTGAAGATAGGATGAATGTATGTATGAATGTTTTCTCTTTCTATCGCTCTCTCTCTCTCTCTCTCTCTCTCTCTCTCTCTCTCTCTCTCTCTCTCTCTCTCTCTCTCTCTCTCTCTCTCACACACACACACACACACACACTATTTTATAGATATTTACAATTATGATAGTCAAAACTTAATTATGACTCTTATTCCCAATAGGCGGTGAAGTTGTCAGTGAAAGCAATAATCGATTGCTGAAGCAAAGTATGCGCCAAGAATCTCCTAATTGTGGACTCCTGGCTGCATTTAATGTTAATCTTTTATTTAACTACCTACAATTACAAATCACGTTTAAGTGAAGAAAGATTATATAAATATGAAGAACAACTGTTTAACTTTAAATGGAATATTATAGGACTTCGTGAAGTCAAAAGGAAAGATGAAAAAATAATTGATTAAAAAGTTAACATGTACTTTATCACAAAGGCACAAATATTGGAAGCCCAAGTGGAGTATAAATAAAAAGTGTAAAACAACTTTTGATTGATAGTATATCACCCAGAATGGAAAAGTTAGATATTCAAATTAATGGAAGATATCTAATGCAGATAATTCAGGTTTATACCCAACTAGTTCTCATTGGATGAAAAAAGAGTCCTTTTATAAAGATATATAAAATGTTTTTGGTCAGAAAAAACTACAGTTTAAAATGAAGATATAGCAGAATCTGTATTATATGTTTTTTTAGTGATTCATCAATTTTAGTTCCTGTGCAAACTTCTTGTATATTTATTCAAGAAGTAGCTGTTTTGACTTTGTGAATTGTAATGCTTGCTACATTGCTAGATATAGATCATGAAGATAATTCGAAGTGAAAATATTTTTTATATCACACTTTACTTCAAATCTTTATTTGATTAAATAAAAAAAATGGAATATTCACCATAGTAAAAGATACTCAGGACAATAGTCAATTTAAGTCCTCACAAAAAAGCTTTTATACAGATGGTTTTTCCTCTCATAAATATTAAATAATTAATTCTTCTAAAGCTGAATAAAACAAACTACAAAATTATAAAAATATTACATAGGACTTCTAGAAAATAAAAATACTGAACTATTATAATTTTTTTTTTATCAATTTCATATTAATTTTTTTAAATTTTATTTAAAAGATTTATATTTTTTATAAACATTAAATAATTAATTATTTTAAAGCTGAGTAAAGAAATTTAGATATTTTTAAACCTATCATAGTTTGACTAACAAAAAATATGTATCTCAACATTGTTTCAGCATAGGAAATAGTTATAGATTAGAGAGTTGTATTTGATATTTCTAATCTTCAGAAACACTACAATAATTTTAAATTAGAACTTGAAATTTTTTTTAAAATATATTAACAGATTTTGAAGATAGCTCTGACTTGACTGGTATCCTGAAGATAATTGATACTTTAATGTGGACTGTAAGAAAGATAACTTCTGCAAAAAAAAAAAGCAGTAATTTAGAATAAACTTTCTGCGGTTTTACAAAATTATATGAAAAAAAGTTAATAAGATATAAGAAAATATAATTATAAATTAACCAAGAAGGCTATAGAAGAGAATAAAAAATTTTAAAAGTGTAAATATATTTGTATTGGAAGGAAAGTTGCTTCAGCAATAAGAAGAAAAGATCCCAAATATTAGTAAAAAGAGAAAACACGTCATGTAATGTGCTGAAGAATTATATATGTATATATAAAAGAAAACAAATGTCCATTGCAATTGCTAAGTATCTTAAGTGAAAAGATTAGATCTTCACTTAAATCTATGATGAAAGGAAGAGCTCCAGAAAAGATGGGGGATGTTGTTGGTATATTTAAAGTAAGTAGGGGAATAAATATAATACTTATTAACCAAGTTATATATATCAAATATCTAAATGATAAAGATATACCAAATTATTGGAAGAATGCTATAGTAATTTTGATATTTAAGAAAAATGATAGAAATTACAGGTCAATCATTTATTGATTATATACAAGATCATTACTAAGATAATTACATCTGTTTACAGCAAATTTTAGAATCAAACCAAGCAAAATCACAAACTAAATTTAAAGGAATTTTATAGGTGTAAATCTTATACACACTGTGAGCAATTATAGAAGAAACTAATGAATATGAGTTGGCATTATGCTTTGGATTTGTAGATTGTGAAAGGACATTTGATTTTATAAACATTTCTAGATGACTAAAACTTCTGATATCAAAATGTATTAGCAAAGATATTGGCATATTCAAGATATATTTATTAAAATCAAATCAACTGTGCTTAAATTGCTTGGTGATGCTAAAAAAAAAATTACATTGATAAGAGTATATGATAGAGTGATTCCATATCCCCAAAAGTTTTTACAGCAGTTTTACAGAAAAAATATTTGGTTGATTAAAATAGAAAGCTAAAGTAATGGAAATACATGTAGATTATTTAAGTCAGTTACATTTTAGATTGTTCTTGCAAATAATGTTTCAGAGCTTGGAAAAGTTGCACCAAATTATCAGATGAAAGTAAGAAAGTATATCAAAGTTAAATATTAAAAAGACTAAAGTGATGTTCAATGGATTTCTCAGAAGAAAAAAATAAAGATTGATAATCATGACCTGGCAAAAGTTAATAATTACAACTACTTTGGTCAGATTAATAATACATATGAAATGGATAATGGATAAAATTAATCATAGAATTAAACTTGGATTGGGGTACTTTTGGTAGAAATAATTTAGTATTAAAGGGGAAATATGTCTATGAGTTTGAAAAGGAAAGTTTTTAATAGATATGTTTTACCTGTTTTTATGATCTGAGACTTGGATACTTAACAGAGAAATAATTTAGAGTCTTCAGACCATTCAATGAAATTTGAAGATATGTATGTTAAGAGTAAAAGGAAAGCATTGAATTTGAAATACTTGGTAACAAAACAAACAGATATCAATGACATCAAACTAAATTGAAACTGGTTTAGATATATTGCCAGAGGATATGCTAAAGATGGATAGGTGATGTCTTGAACTGGATTCTAAGATAGATCTGGAAAGACATCACATGTGAAATCGATAGAGGAAATAAGGTAATTTATTAGTACGATATCAAGAAAAGGAGTTGTGTTTGGAGAAAGAATTAAACTTGAAGAAACCTTAATTGTGAAATGAATCAATGATGATTGAAAATGATGATGGCATATATAATAATCTTGAGTTTAGAATAAATTAGAGTTGATCAAATTTGAATTGAGAACTTTTGCTTTATATATATATGAAAAATAAAGATCTCACTCCCTCCAATTGTAGATATATGAACTTATAAGATTGTAACAATTTAGATGGATATTCAAAAAAGACAATATTGTACATATATTGTAACCAGTTGGGTTACATAGCACACACTAATATAATGTGTGTGCATAAATATAAAGTGAAAGGAAAAGTAAAAATAAACACAGACAAAAATTATAGTAGATATTTTCTACATTCATTGAAATAGAAATAAATAAATAATAACTCTGATTTAAAATATTGTTTTAAAAATTAAACTTCTATAAGGTCTGAATAAATATAAATATTGTATTATTATTATTATTATTATTATTATTATTATTATTTTATTATTATTATTTTTTTGAGACAAGTATTACATTTTTGAAATTTTAATTAATTAAACAAAATTTTTATCTATTAGAAATCCCCTAAGTGAAAACATGTATATCACACTTTAATAAAAATTTCAAGCTTGTTTTCAAAGGGATTAGAGAGATAAAAATAAAAACTTTGTTTTCAATCAAGGTATTGTTATCACCTCAGACAATTTTATAAAAAGACTGATAAAAAAATATCAGTCAGTCTGGATAATGATTTTTGAAGAGAGCAGTCCAGATAATAATTTTTGTAAGAATCTGTCAGCTGAAAAGTTGGTTACAATATTTTGTTGCAACTTGATGAAGTTTGCAGCAGTTGGTTTTAACTGATCATAGAGTTGGCAGAATAGCTACCATGAACTGATGTAGATGAAGGCATGACAGTAGATTCAGGAACTGCTACTGTTTTCCTTGCAGGAGTTTGAATTCACATGGAGAAAAATGACCCACTTCTTTGTGCTGAAATTCATAGCCTTAAACATGGAGAGGATGGTTGCTTATCTGAAATTTATCAAACCAAGACAGCTGCTCACCTGGAACAATCCTAGACAGAAAGAGACCAACTGCAGGCCAGAATTTTAGATGAATTGCATACTTTTAACTGATGATGACAACAAACATGAATTATATTTTTCTAATGGACCAAAAGAACCAGCTTGCTGATTAAATAATTACATATATGCTGACATATCTAAAGACAGAGAAGCACAGATAAACATATATACAGCTGTGGTGAGTAGAGTTATATATAATAATGAAATTTTAAATAATTTCTTTAGTAAAATGACATTTTAGAAATGATGTGTGAATTTGTACTTTTCATGTTTATGATGGGTGTATAGTTGATCAGGGCTGCCTGGATGCAATGTGTTCATGATGCTCCGAAGTATAAGCTTGGCATTGTCTAGACCTAGATGTTGAGCTTCCAGGGTAATCCAGCAGTGACCTCATCTAAAGCCCCTAAGACTCACAAGAGATGAGCAGGGCTGGCTCAATGCCTGATTTTTTTGTTGGATATTACTCCTGTCTAGTATTTGGAAGGGGCACAGTGCTTAAAAATGAGGTATTTTCTCACTACGTCATGGGGCCTTGTGTTCTGGTGGTCCATGTTTGGCTGTCTATCTATCATGGCATGGAGAGCTGCAGTTCACATGTTCATTTTTCCTATCTCAACTTTCCTACTTCATCAGCCTTAACCTTTAGCATGTTTGGTTCGAGATGACTCGCATCCACTTGATGTCACTCTAATTTCATAATTTTTAATGGTATGCTAAAGATTTTACAGTCATTGAAAAGGTTTTAAAAAGTTCTGTAAGATGCTGCCCTCTCTTGAATTATTTTACAAGTAAAAAATCAATAAAACTGCCGGTAAAGCTTAACAAAGAAGAAAGCTTGATGTTCATTGGCTCTTAGCCATCAAGAACATTCTGATTGGATGTTAAGGACAAAGAAACTACCTAATCAAAGAAAAATGCTAAGATTTTCATTTCAAAAATGATAAACAAATGTTTTAGACCATTATAAAAGTATTTTTTTGACAAATTATAAATCATTTTGAGAAAATATGCTAAAAAAAATTATTCTAGAAAAATGTTTAAGATTTTAGTAAAAATATTTAAGATTTTAGCAAAAAAAATATTTACTTTTCCATAACGTAAAACTGAAAAAAAACATTTACGTCAGCAACTCTTTTTAATTCATTACTAACTTTCGTTTTTAAATTTGCCGCTATCGAATATTTCTACAATAAATAAATAGAAATTTATTTTTGAAAAAACATTCATTCACTTTCATAACCTGACAAATTATTAATATACTTTTTACAAACAAATCTAAAGTGAATATACTATTAAAAGATTAATATATTTTGACAATTGAGTTTGTGTCTTGGCCAATTAAAAGTTGATTTTTTTACCTCATTTGACCAATAAAGTAACAGCCGCTTAAAAGTTTAACTAATCAAGAAGAAAGACATTTTGAAATTTATATTTTCTTAATTCTATAAAACGATTTTATCTTTTGTTTATTGAAAAAAAAAGAGAAAGACATTTTGAATCAATTAACAATCATCTGTTAAAAATTTGGTAGTACTTATTTCCAAGGAAAAAGGACTATTCAGCAAAGAGAATTAAATTGCCAGTATAATCTGTAATAATTTTATGGTGATAAATACTAATGTTGTGTAAATAAATTAATGTATCGCATGTCTGTGCAAATTATTTATATGTGCATTTCAGTAAGCCTAGTATGTAAAATGTATATCATTTAACTGAAACTTTAATCATTTATTGAATTTTTATATCACTTAAGATTCTGGAAATTATTTTGTAATAAGTCAAATATGTTAAAAAATTTCATGCACACATGTATGTGTGCATATATCTGTCAATTGTATTGCAAATATCAATGCTTGTCAAGTATAACACATATAAAATTTAATCATTTTTTTTATAATTATTTTATGTTAATTGAAATGTATTCCTTGTATATTATAAAATGCATGTCTGTGTACAGATATACATATATGCATTTTTAGAAACTAATTGAGACATGTAAAACAATGTAATAACTTTAGTTGTGTATATAATTTTGTATACTTTTCAAAATCAGAGCCTTATCCTATAAGACCTTAAATATCATTTATTTTTTTATTAATAATAAACTTGTATTTAATTGTTAAAATTGTATTGCATCATCTCTTGGTCACATACAATAATAGAGCTTATGTTCTCTGAACTAGATTCGTGCATGGAATGAATATATAAATGGTGATGTGTATATTAGTGCTTTTGGGGCATCCAGCAATGATCAATCATCATCATCCTGATTGGCGCAAAAGAGAATACTCTTTAAAGCCCATGCACTATATTTTATTTTAGTTTAGCCTTATTAGGAGCTATGTTTATAGTTGGCCAGTACAAGTGGCCAGAGCATTGATGATGATCAGCATGTTTTAAATGTCCCAGCATTGTTGTTTTGATTTCTGATTATTGTGTATTTTAATGGATGGGCACTAAGCTGGTGCATCTAAGTTATGTTTAAATAATTGCCCAAGGTTGCAAAGGCTCAATAGTTAGCCTGGTCTACAGAAGACCCATTCCGATCCAGTCACAAGATGGACTGTTGATTTATTGTACAGATTTTATTATATTTTATTGTGGATCATTCATGATGATGAATGGTGTTTTGAGTAGTACTCATACTTAATTACTTATAATTACTTTTATTATAGTGCTGGTTGATATATGATTGATGTATATTTTTTAGTTGCTCTTCTGAGTTATCTGGCTGATCTCTCAATGATCTCAGAGATCTCTTAATCTCATACTATTACAAAATATATCTAACCTTTATTATACTTTTTGTAAATATTTCATTTTAAATTTATTGAGTATGATGATGATTTTCCATCACTCCATGTACAATTTTCCTTTTTCTCTTTCCAAAACTGTTTTTGATAGCCCCCCTCCATCCTGTTACAATATATGAAGCAATATAGTAATAAAGGAAGATAATGAGACATCTGATACTGATACTGAACTTTGGATTTATCTCTGTGCCAATTTTTCTTTTTAAAATCATCAAGGGGTTGTGATATTGATATTGAGACCTCACTTTTTTTAATGATGTTAATAATTCTGAATCCATATAATTTTAGTGCTATTTTTTAATTTTCACTTTTAAAAAAAGGTCTTATTTCTCTTAATTGAATCAATGTCTTAAATTTCATAATATAAATTAAGAGAAGATATTCTTGTTTAATGTTTTGTCTTTATTGTTAAGTATTAATATTTATAAAACACACACATTTAGACTTAAATAAATGTTTAAAAATTAGACTATATAGATCTGAGGTCATCAAAGTGGTCTATATAGACCCCCAGGGGTCTATTTAACAAAAGTAGGGATCGATCTGAGCCAGGGGGTCAAAGGAAAAATAATTCTTAATATGCAAATCACACATATCTAACTGCGTATGTAAAATTTGTGAATGTTTTTATAATTGACTTAATATCAGTTTCTTTATAGAAAATAAATTAATAAATCGGGTGAAACAAGTATTTACATACCAGCGCACAACAGCACAAACTCTGCATTTCTGGCTTATGAGTCATATGCATATGTGTGCTTGTCCAAATGTCACGAGCATTGATGTTACAAACGCAAATACCATATGCAGTTTCAGCTATCTTTGCAAATTGTGAACAGTGTTAAATATTTGCAGTGTCATTATTACTACTTTTATAGTATTGGATAATTAGTTATAGTTTCTATAAAACTATTCGTTTAGTTTATATATCAATTTTACATGTAAAAAAAAAGGTAAGTATTAATAATATGGATTAGAATAGTATACCAACTTATTTTTAACTTATTTATAGAACCCTAATTAAAAAATGGCAGCTTCACTTTCTAAAAAGAAATGTCGGTATTATTTCATTGGATTATTTGAAATTTGGATTTATTTTTTCACCGACAAATGAAACGATTCCTATGTGTCTTCTATGCTAAAAAAAAAAACTTTTGGAAATGACTACATGAAACCGTCAAAAATGAAAGATCATCTTGAAAGGGTTCACTCAGATAAAAAAAAATAAAGAACTTGAATTTTTCAAAAAAACTTAATGAGAAAGTCACATGTTGACCTACTATAAAAAGTTTTATGAAGCATCTACTGAAGTTGAAACTGAAGGAGGGTTAATAGCTTTGTACTTTAGCTTAATATAGCACAGAGGGGAAAACCACACAAACTCGCTGAAGAAATTGTTATACCTGCAATTAAAGACGTCATTGAGAATGTAATGAAAAAAGACTCTGTTAATGTTTTAAAGTCCTTGCCATTAAGTGCAAATTCTGTAAAATGGCTTATTGACAAAATGGCAGAAGAAATTGAAAATACGGTAGTTTCCAAGCTAAAAAATTGCAAGTTCTCTATTCAACTTGATGAATGTGTTTTTGACATTTCTGCTATCCTTATTGGTGTGCGTTAGATATTTCAGTATCTTGAAACTGATGGAAAAGGAGTGACAATTTTTAGATGTTTACAAGAATATTTAAATAAATATGATATTCCGATTGAAAATATAATAGCAGTAGCCACAGCTGGCGCACCTGCTATGGTAGAGCATTACCGAGATTTTGCTAGATTTTTCAAAGAAAAAGCGCCCGGTATACATACTATTCATTGTGTGTTGCATAGAAACAACTTAGTAGCAAAATATCTGAGTCCAGAGTTACATAAAGCTTTACAGTTTTGTATTAAGTGTATCAATCAAATTAAAGCCCAACCTCTTAAATCAAGATTATTTTCCAAACTTTGTGAGGAAAATGATGAGGTATTTAACCAATTATTTTTGCACACCAAAGTTAGGTGTTTGTCTAGAGGTGTATGCTTGCAACGGCTCATTGAGTTATTTGACTCCACGACAGAATTTCTCAGTGAATAAATCCTGTTCTGAGTGATGAACTCCAAAACAATAAGAACCATATTTTTTATTTAGTGAACTTATTTGGAAAATTTAATGATGTCCTAACTAAGCTGCAAGGAAAAGATGTAACAATTATCCAAGCTCGGACAATACTGTTAGGCTTCCAAGTAAAATTTAAATTTATTTACATATTTATTGCTATGTAAGGATTATTAGTATTTTTCAAATCTGCGACAATTAGAAATAAAAGAAGTCTTGAAAATATATACAAGTCATCTTCAAAAATTAAGCGATGATTTTAAACTGTGCTTTGTTGATTTGGAAAACATTGACATCCCTGAATGGATTATTGCACCATTTTCTGCTCAAATTGAAAACGTGGACATCAACCTGCAAGATAAGCTTGCTGAATTATTATCGGATCTTGAAGCAAAGACGCTTCTTAAAAATTTAAAAATAAGCAAATTTTGGACAAATATAAATATAATGCAAAAATATGTAAAACTTTACGAAATAGCTCAGCCATTTATGCTGGCGTTTCCAAGTTCCTATATGGTTGAAGCCGGTTTCAGGCATGTAAATTCAATCTTAACTAAGTACAGAAATAAATTAAATGTGGAGTTTCGAGAGGATTTAAGATTAAAATTGACCAATTTCGAACCCAATATAGTGAACCTTGCAAAGAAACA
This sequence comes from Epiperipatus broadwayi, assembly GCA_028023455.1. Classification (NCBI taxonomy): domain Eukaryota; kingdom Metazoa; phylum Onychophora; class Udeonychophora; order Euonychophora; family Peripatidae; genus Epiperipatus; species Epiperipatus broadwayi. The sequence continues at coordinate 89,273 of JAQFVV010013323.1, forward strand.
CCAGGCACACCCATCTCATTAATTAAGAAGCAATACTGTAGTTACGTTACTTATTATTTTTACTTATTTATAATTACTTACTATTCAATAAATATTAAGGTATTTAAATTTCAACATTAAGATATTTTTTATAAAACTATTGTTACACAATGTAAAATTACTTTAATAAATGTTTAAAATCATAAAATAAATGTACAAACACAGTACGTAATAGATAGTTTTATTTTAATTAACTGAAAATTACTTTTATGGGAGTCGATGGAGATTTTGAAAAATTATATAGGGGTTCATGATCAAAAAAGTTTTGCGACCCCTGATATAGATAATAACTCCCAGAATTTAAACTTTTAGATGTGCATTATTGTTATATGCTCATCTTAAACTTATCTTCAATAATAGGCTTTTCCACGTTATATTTATAGTGAGGGAAAAGTCTCTAGCACAGACTCTGTCTATCACACTGTTGACCATTAAAACAATAATAATTTAAACAAATAACACAACAATTACTAAAATCATATATGCCCAATTTGTAACTTTTTTTGTTTTTAGTTTTTCTTTTGCTTTTTTTTTTAAAAAAAAAAAAACTTCTGTTTAGATGCAAACTCCACCTTTCTATTTTTTGAGTAGACTCTCAGTGAGTCTTTCATTCATATTCCTCCATATTTAAACATTTTATTTTTACAATTATTATTTTTCTATATCATATATTGATAATCTTACATTATTTATTACAAATATAAGCTTTAAAATAGACATTCTAAAAGTTAATGTATGACATTTGCAAAATAGGAAAAAAAAATTCTATGAAAATACATTTCTAAATGAGTTCTGATTTATAACAATTGGTATCATTGGACATAATTTGTCTAATCATAAAGTTAGTAGAATGAAATATTAAATATTTGAATTCTGTATTATTAAATAAATTTAGAATTAATTGTCATCAAAAAAAGAAAAAAATCTTAAAAGTAAACATATTATTTATTATTATTAGAGTTTAAAAAAAAAAAATTATTTACCATTTTGACAAAAGCAATTAATTCTATGTTACCCATGACTTTCTAAGAATTGTCTTTTTGTAAATGTTTTCAAAAAAGAATATTCTTTTAGGAATATAAGTTGTTTGGTTTAAAGTAATTCTTTTAAAAAAATATTGCATAAATAACCTTTAATTTATAGACAAATTACTGAAAATTACAATTTCTTTCTTTTGTTAAATGATTTTCTTTTAATTGGCTTTGGGATAAATCACTCCACCAATCAGAAATGTTCATTTCTATTGATATCTAAGAACATCTCCTTATGTACTGTCATGCAAATTGGTTATAGTCATTGCCTTCAAGATCCATATAATGCTGTCATTGCATACAATAATATAAGGTTATAGATAGTCTTAAAACAACATAGAGAAGATATAATTGTTGCAGCTTCATCATAATACCCCCAAATGATAAAAAACTATGAGATTGCTGTTACTGAAGGAAATCAGGTTAAATCTACAAGCATAAAGGATGTTTGATGGCATTGTTTATGTGCTAAAACACATTAAAATGTCGAACATTATTTTCTAAAATGGAATAATTACATTTTTAAATTACATTATACATTTCAGCACATGCTGATATTTTTCAAACTAGTTTTAAACAATTTACAAACCAACATTATTTTCTAAAATGGAATACTTAGTTTTAAATTACATTGTAAATGTCAGCATGTAGTGCTGGAATGTGCAGGGCCAGGGACTGATGATTTTTCCAATCCATGGATTGTCCAAAAGATGCAGTACTCTGATCAAACCAATGTTATGATTTTCCAAAACAACATGCAATTTTAGTTGTCTTGTAGCTGCTCCTTATCTGAAAAAAGGCACTATTATAAACATTACAGGCTGACATTCTGCAAAATATTTGTAAACAATTTTTGAACCAACATTATTTTATAAAACGTAAGAATAAATTTTTCTGAAATCCAATAATTACATTTTTAAATTATATTATAAATTTCAGCGCATAGTGCTGGAATGTGAAGGTTCGTCCAAAAGATGCAGTAGTCTGATCAAACCAAGCTTCTGGTTTCCAAAACAACATGCAACCTCAGCCATTTAATTTGTCTCATAGCATTCTCGCACAAACATGTCTTTTCATGTAAAATTGTGCTTGTCCCTATACTTTTGCAATTTTTTTCACCTTCCAAGCTGTGTAGGGAAGCATGGTGATGGGCTTACAATTATTAGTATGTAATACTATGTCAGGTAGGGTATAAGATTATTACTTTGAATGCAGATTACAAGAGTTATGGTCAGTTGAATTCCATACACCTCACATGATACAGTAGCGATCTGTGAAATGTGTGCATTTGCATAGTGTCGCAAAGCACATCAGTGGGCTATAATATTTGTGTGCAACACAATATAGGCCCGCAACAGCTAATATGAACATCACTGTTCTAGAGGCTGTAAACTTCAGGCCAAATGGCATTTTTATGTGTTTTAACACATAAACAACAACATCAAACCGGCGTGAGTGTGTATCTAATCAACCGGTGCCATGATAACAAAATATAATCTAAAAATTAATACTTTAATTTTACAAGTAATCAAAAAGATTAATAAACAGAAATCTTCAATAGGCTAAAAAAATTTATTTAATGAAAAAAATTATATTAACCATAAAATCTACATGAGCTAAGTTAACTTCAGTAAAATCTATATTTAGATAATAAAAATGTTCTTTGAAATTTTAAAATTCAACTTATAATTACAAAAAAATAATAGTAAGAATGTTAACAAGTTTGACATTAGTAGAATTTCAACTGATTAATTTTCTACTAATATATATATATATATATATATATATATATATATATATATATAGTTTATATATATTGTAATGGAACGGACTTTAGAATGAATAACTGAGGATATCTTTGTTATTTGTACCCATAACATATCTCACAGGCATTGATTTAATTTCTAGAAGAGGAGGCATTAAGAACTAATTAAACATTAATTATATACCTAACTTACCTCATCCATGTTGCGTTTCATTTCCATTATCCCGACTTTCGAACCCATGGAGATTCTGTATGATCATATAATTCCAAGTTATACTAGTAGGTGTAAACATGTGTATGTGTTTAATAATAGGTGTGGGTGTAACATTAGGTGTAAATGAATAAAATATGTGAGCAGATATGACTAATTGAAAGTTGACTATATAAAAACATACCAATAATTTTAATTTAACATTTAAATATATTTAATAACTATATTTACAGCGATTGATATTTTAACAAAGAAACTTTTAAAACAAGATTATAAAACATTTGATTAGACGTTTATTGTCATTCTTTGTTTATAATTGGTTCCAAAGATTATCCCAACTCTGATCTCACAAAGAATAGCCATTTGATGTCCCTGTTAACATAAATACGATTTATATTCTGTACAAAATTGCCATAATTATCTTTACTTTCTAAAACTATTACTTGAAACTCGTAATTCATTTATTTTAACCAACTTTAGTATCTGAGATTCCTATCTGTCATTGTGTTGATTTGGGATTCCTCTGTTATGTGCAATAATCATTATATAGACAGGGAAAACCATTTATGATATAGTTAATCAATCAAATATACTGAAAACGTTTATTACAATCATTAATACGAATAAACAAAGAAAAATGGATGTGTTGTAAGTATATAAATGTTTGTATTAAATACATATTAGGTAACGTCGTATCTTTTCCACTTAATAATGATCGTTTTAATATACAATCAATCGCTCACAATAAATTATATTTTATTTTAGTTATGTTAAAAGTAAAATATTTCTTCATTATGTTACAAACCGACATTGATATTATCCCTTTTTGTCCCTATATTAAAGTTTAAAAAATTATTATTATCAAATGTACAAAGAAATAAATGGCATCGACTTTAACTTATTTTCAAAGTTTATAAAGAAAAGTGTTCTAGTAAATCATTCCAGTAATCCATGTTAATAGTTTTCAAGTATGAATGATAACTTGTAAATGTTCTAGAACATCCATCAGGTAAGTTATCCTCGATAATCTTGGAATTTCTACTTTGAAGTCGAGAGTAATAGGATCCTTTCATTAAAAATTGAGTTAATGTTTCATATTGTAAGTGTAGAGTGACAGGTCAGTTCTATCCTGATTTTGACAAGCCATAGTTCCATGGATGATGACTTTCTTTCCCCAATGTAGCTTTTGCACTTGGCAATGCATATTTGTTTTCATCATTAATTTCATTTTGTTTTAATAATTTGTTTTGAGTAGAATAAAATCAATATTTCTAATATTATTTTATACCTCGAATCTAGATATTACAATCTGTAACTGAGAATTATCGATATTTGGGGAGTTCGAATACTTTGAATTTATTTGCCAAGACTTTAATTTCAAATTCCTTATTTAGTTAACTTTAATTCTCTACATTCACTCTCGCTTTTTTGGATATTTAAATATTGATTTTTGATAGTATTGCCACTCAAACTTGATTGATATTTAGCTTCGACTTTTAAATTCGAATACTCTAAGTAAAACTTTGTAGGTTCTTCAACAGATGAAAAATTTTATCTCTTTTTTTTTAGAAAAAGCTCATTGTACAAGTTCATAATCATAATTTCAATCCATTGTTAGCATCATTTTAATGAATATTAGTATAAATAGTTTGTTAATAACAATGAAAAATTAGTTTGATATTTTAATATTAGTTTTTATTTCTTGATTGTGGTTATTTTATCGCCTTGTTTACCATGTGTTTGAGTCATAACACATTTAATAAAGTGATAATTGTCAAAGATTAGTTATTATGTCTGTCTGATAATTTAATTTAAATGTTTATTTACAATGTAATTAAGTTGGGATTTAAAATGTGAATAGTAATTATTGATTTGTCAATTTGTGTGCTTTAAAAGTTACTAATCTAGCAATTAATAAATAATGCTAATATCATGGGTCTTGGATTCGGATTGGGCCACATGGTATGTAATAAGTATTGGAAGGATGTTAGGGGTATCTGTAACAATATATATATATATATATATTCAAATAAAAACTGAATGTAAATATCATATACTTCATAAGAAATAAATATTTAATTTAATTATATGGAAATAAAAAAGCAAGTAAACAGTTTGTTTATAAAGTTATTTTCCATTTTTACAATACTTTCTAGTTCATGTTTTTGTCAGCAAATAATCCCAAAGATAACTGTGACTGAAGCACTTTGAGTCTTATTGCAGCATCAGTGATTATTTATAAAACAGACTTATTAATAATATATAAGCATTTTGTGAAAGTACTTGCATTTAAACAATCTATAGAGATAGTAGCAAATTATTTAAGATGGCAAAAATTTGAAAGTATGTTAAGGTATGTAGAAATATGCAAATATAAAATTGTAAATTTTTTTACTGTTTGTTGCTAAACTAATATATTAAATTAAATCTTTGATGGATAAAAAGCTATGTAAAGATAATTTATAAGTATATGTAAAGTTATATATAAATTAACTATTTAGCAATCCAATTTTTACCAATCCCTAATGGTGTTTATATTAATTTTTCACCTTTTTATTTTAACAAAGAAGCCTTTAATTTGGATTATGTTTTCATAATTTTAAAACTATTTTTTAGAAATATAAATTGACAGATAAAAATCAGTCATAAAACTAATATTTTAACTTTGTAAACATAGAAAAAAATAAATTGGAATAGTTAATCAAAACAAATAGCTTTTGTTATTTCACAATTGCTAATAAAAATGTATTTAGAATGAAATAAAATTTATTTGAACTTCATTTTTAATACCAAAATAAATTTTTGTGAGAAACACATAAAGCAATTAAATTATATTTTAATATTTAAAATTTCACTTATAATTATCAAAAGAATAATAAAAAAATAAAAACTATAATATTGTTTATAGAGGTGTTTTCTTTTCAGCTAAATATAACATCCTGCTTTATATTATTTTATTTCTCTTAATTTGTATTCCTAAAAGCACAGCACAAATATTTGTGTTTGAATAAGATCTTAATCTAATCATCCACCATATTTTTGTCAAAAATAACAATTGATTTAAAAAGTGGGTATGTACACTACTATAAAGGCACAAATATTGGAAATACAAGTGGAGTAGGAATCATTATAAATAAAAAGTGGACGAGTAACATTGTGGAGATTGATGGTGTAACAGACAAAGTGGAAAGATTTGTTATACATCTTAATAGGAGATACCAGATGCAGATAATTCAGGTTTATGCCCCATCAAGTTCTCATAGTGATGAAGTTGAAGATTTTTATATGGATGTACAAAATGCTTTTGATCAGACTAAACAACGTTTTAAAATTGTTATGGGACACTTTAATGCTAGAATTGGTAAACAAATGAAAGATGAGAGTGTTGTCGGTAATTTTGGATGTGGTAATGGAAATGAGAGGATTTAGACTTGTGGACTTTGCAGAAAAAGAAAAACTTTATACTATGAATTTATTTTTGTCGAGAAAAATATTAAAAGGAAATGGACATGGAAGCATCCAAATGAAGGTACAGCTGAATTGTATTATACTTTGACTAACAGAAAATACATATTTCAAGATTGTAATGTTTTTAATAAATTTAACACAGGAAGTGATCATCGATTAGTAAGATGTAAGATACGTGTTAATGCTAAACTAGAGAGACAAAAATTATTAAGAAAAACAATATTTACAGTTGATATTCCTAATCTTCAGAAACATTCTAATGAATTTAAATTAGAACTTACAAATCGGTTTCAAGTATTAGTAGATTTTGAACATATTCAGATTTGAATGGAATTAATAAGAAAATAATTGATACACTTTTAAAAATTGTAACAAAGATAGCTGGTAGAAAGAAGCAGCAATTGACCAATAAAATTTCTACTGAGACTAGAGAATTTATGAAGAAAAGAAGGAATATGAAAATATACAAAAATGATGCATTAAAAAGGATGGTGATCGAGAGGTCAGTGCGACTGCCTTGCATTTGCAGGCAGTTGCCTGGGTTGCGGGTTCGCGTCCCGGCTGATGCTATGACACTTAAAAAAAAGGATTGAATACCTCAAATTTTGTTAAATGGTGCAGAAAAGAGTTGAAAATGATATAAGAAAATATAACTGTGAACTACCAACGAAAGCTGTAGAAGAGAATAAAAGTCTCAAGATTGTGAAACAACATTTTGGTATTAATAGGAAATTTATATCTGCAATAAGAAAAAAAGATGGAATTATTATTAAAAAGAGATATGACATCATAAAATGGGTATAAGACTTCTACCAAGAATTATATAGTAATAAAGAACAAGTACCTCCTATATCTATTATATCTTCCAAATTGCCCAGAATTTTAAATGAAGAAGTGGGACATGTAATTAAATTTATGAAGAAAAGAAAAGTTCCAGGTAATGATGGAATTATAATTGATATATTACAAGAAACAGTGAAGAAATAAAAAAAATTTTAGCAATGTTATATACCAATTGTCTAAATGATAAAGATGTACCAGATGATTAGAATAATGCAGTATTAATATTTAAAAAAGGTGATAAAGAAGTTATTAGAAATTACAGACTTACCAGCCTTTTATCAGTTTTATACAAAAATTTTACCAAGATAATTACAACTCGTCTACAGAGGACATTGGATTTCTATCAACCAAGAGAACAAGCTGGATTTAAAAGTGGTTTTAGTACAGTAGATCATATCCAAGTATTGAGAGAAGTTATAGAAAGGACAAATGCATATGAGTTGCCATTATGCTTTGGATTTGTAGATTATGAAAAGGCATTTGATTTTATAAACATTTCTTCAGTGATTAAATCATTGGATCATCAAGATATAGATCCGGGATATTGTCATATTTTGAAGAATATTTATAAAAATGCAACAGCAACAATTAGATTACATAATGATACCAGAAAAGTCAACATTGAGAAGGGTGTAAGACAGGGTGACTCCATATCTCCAAAACTTTTTACAGTAGTGCTGCAAGAAATATTTTGTGAATTAAAATGGGAAGCTAAAGGAATGAAAGTAAATGGAGATTATTTTAAGTCATTTATATTTTGCAGATGATGTAGTTGTTTTTGAAAATAATGCTTTTGAGCTGCAGGAAATGTTGCAGGAATTTTCAGATGAAAGTAGGACTAAAGATAAATGTTAATAAGACTAAAGTAATATTCAGTGGATTTTCTCAAAATATGAAAATAAAGATTGATTATGATGAGTTAGAAGAAGTTAACAACTCCAAATACCTTGGTCAGATTATTAATATAGGTGGAAACATAATAGATGAAATTAATCATAGAATTAAACTTAGTTGGAGTGCTTTTTGTAGAAAGAACTTGATACTAAAAGGAAATATGTCTATGTATTTGAAAAGGAAGGTTTTTAATAAATGTGCTTTACCAGTTCTTATTTATGGATCTGAGACTTGAACACTTAATAGAAGAGCAATACAGAGACTTCAAACCATTCAAAGAAGTATGGAAAGATGCATGTTAGGAGTAACAGCAAGAGATTGAAAATGCAATATATGGATAAGAGAACAAACAAGTGTTACTGATCTCATTGCAAAAATTAAAAGACTGAAGTGGAGTTGGGATGGACATATTGCTAGAAGAGATGCTAATAGATGGACAATTGAAATCTTAAACTGGATTCCAAGAGATTGTAAAAGACCTAGAATGAGACCACAAGTGAGATGGATGGATGAAATAAGAAAGTGTGCAGGGGTGATGTGGAGAAAAGAAGCTAAAGATTGGAGAAAATGGATTGAACTTGGAGAGATCTTCATCCTGCAGTGGATTGATAATGGTTGATGGTGATGATAATGATGGAAAATATGGAATTTTCATTTCAAGATCATGAAAGATAAGTTCTTGCAAAGATCTTTCACAATTACAGTGAACTACTTTGAAAACAAAATAATTAATAATTGCTCCGGAATTTTTGGCTTCTTTGTATTAGCTTTTCTGTACAACACTGACTACTTAAGATTTTTTCTTAATTAATTTTTAGTTTCAGTTTTTATCATCAAATGAATACTACAGATAGCCAGAGGAGAATGAATTTAATTTGTGCAGCCTAAATGTTGCAAAGTGTAAATGGGATGTTGCATTCAATTCTGTTAAACTTTGTATCTAATTCGCAATTAAATAATTAGCAAAAAATTAAGTTAGACTTTTTTGTGAATTGGATCTATTTAGTTTGATATTTGATATATATTATAGTTTTTAGCATCAAACACATACAAATCTGGTAAACATAGTTAGCTGCAAAAGAATCAATTTAAGACAAGTAATTGAAGTGCAGCTATCTGATATGAATACGGTCAATGTTAATAAAGAAATGATTGACGTTTAGATATTACTTTGAACACAAATGTATGTCTTCATTTAGCTAAATATGTGTGTGTTTTTCTTTCAACTGAATTTTTAATAATAAAAAAATTAAATATAAAGAAAAGCAGTAGTAAAAAAATAAACAGACAAAACAAAAATGAAGTTTCTGTTTCCTATAGTGACAAAATAATAGTTTTTGTCTGTGGTTGAATTTACAGCTTGTATAATTTAATTAATCAACTTTATTACATATAATTAAGTATGTTTTTTATTTATATCTTAAACATGTTATTTATATTCAAGTACGTCCTTTATAATTACATATATATGTGCATTACTTATAATTCCACCAAAGTTTTGACTAAACTCTAAAGTCATTTTAAAGTCTATTTCCAACTATTCCTATAAATACAATAATACTGTATTTCTATAAACATTTTTAAAAATTTATAATTTGAAATAATATTTACAATTAATTAAAACTACAATTTTTTTAAAAAATTAAAACAATCTCTCCACCAGATATTTATGCATTATTTTGTTGCTAATATGACAGATGTCCCATTTGTAATGAACGTTTCTTGTCAAGGCTATTTTTAATGTCATCTGATTGCTTTTTTGATATTTTCTGAAGATGTAAAATTTACCGATTGCAAAATCTAAATGACTTCCAGTAGAGAGAAATGAAGAAATAAATTTGACCTTAGTGCATTTCTAGGTTTATATTCTAGATGATGCAAACAATTAGAATAATTAGCAGAGATAAAGAGTTAATATTTGGAATAATAGAAATTATGACAACTATTATTTTCTTTTATGTTATAGACAATAATTAAAAGAACATTATGGTTTGAAATAATGAGAACTAAAGTTAAAGGCCATAACTGGGTGAACAAGAAACTAAGATAATTATTATTTTTATTTTTTTTTAAATATAGATATGTATATCCTACATTTGTATTTGTAACCGTTAATCAATTTAAAAAGTTCTTGTCTAATTAGTTTATGTTCTAATAAAATTCCTTTGAAACAAAAAATCTTTCAATGTTTCCCTGAAAAAAAAAAAAATCTTCATTCTATTTTATTTTTATACTTTGACTTTATTTTAGTTAATAGCTATTTATTCCATAAATCTATGTTCTAATCTTAAAAACAATTTTATGTTATTTAAGATTGGAACCTGCATTTAAGAAGTAAACAAGGATAAAAAAAATACAAGGTACAATGATATGAAAAGTAATTGTATAAAGATAAACTAATATAGAATAAAATACCTATTTTCTAATTTTTTTGAGAGAAATTTGTAATATTCAATTGTATTATTATTATTGCATTAAAATCATTGTTTGCAAACATAAATTATAATTATTATATTTTTATTTACAACTGTCAAACTCACTCCACTCACAACTTTGACACCATTCATCTCAGATAAATACAATAATGATTATTACTAATCATTTACTAAACTAGAGATGATCTCTAGCACTGATATAAACTTTAAACCTCAGTTAAAGATAAATATATCTGGTTTTTTTTTTGGTTTTTTTTAACATACAGACACATGGAGTTTTTCACCCATCTCTTTCCTATGTGTAATATCTTTATAGATATATTAAACAACTTTCATACTTCCACGATGCATTTTGTGCTAAACCAGCACTCATCTGTTGGCCCAGGTCACTATCTCTCATATGTATATATATTATGAAGAGTATTTACCTATAATAAACTGTTACATTTTTATTTTTATTAATATATCTGATATGTGGGTTTGTAACTATTTAGAGAATTACTATATGTATAATTTTAGAAATCTATATTTATTTAGAATAATAATTAGAAATAAAACTTGAAAATGAGCTTAAAATATGATCAAAAGATCTATGGAATTATAGGATGATAAAATTGATTCATAGATTAAACAAGTAAAGAATACCTGGACGATAATTTTTGTTTTCAAATAATACAACTTTTTAAATTATAATTAAATTCAACATCTTGTTAATATTTTTTATTCCTATGTATTGATAGATACTATAATTACTTTTACATTTTTTAATTGCTAAGTTGTTGATCATTGTTAATCGATTTATTTATAGTTGACCTATTAAAATATATTTTCCTCTTGGGGAAATTGATAAAGGTTTGGTCAGGCTTAAAAAGTTAAAAATTTCTGAATTTTACGTGTATCTGTTTGTTTGTTCGATCGTCTTTTTATTTCTACTGCAAGAAAGACCTCAGTACATCGATAGATTCGCAATCACATGCAAGGCATTATACCTTCGATGTTCTGTAAATATATCAATCTCAAATGCTGATTGTTTTGATTTTAACATGAATGTAACCCACTAGATTGCATTTCTCTTTTATTTCCTATTCCAGTCTGTAACCAGTTTAGTTTATATATTTGCATAATTTAATTTTTACAAACTGCATTGTATTTTTAATAAATCTTATTCTTAAAATATTATATTATTTAGTAAAATAAAATATATTTATTGCTCTTTTTTTAAATAGCTTGTTTTATCACAATACTTAAGGTTATGTGTGCATAGTTATTAAATTGTCATGAACGTAATTTCTTTCGTAATAAAATTTAAATGTGATACTTTTTTTTACTGTATCTAATTACATTTTTTCTTTTTTCAGAAAGGGCCAATGAGACTGTTTTATAGAATATATCAAAAAACAAATAAAAGAATGAAAGTTACTCACGTGATTGAAAATAAAGTGAATGGCCATCTAGAGACTAAACATAATGGAACTTTAAACAGTGATGAAAAAAATAGTTCAGAGCATAGTGAAAAAATTCGAACAATAGTTTCCATGACAACAACAAGCACAATGACTATGGAAGAAAGAAAAGAGAACCATATGAAAGAATTGTCATTATCCAAAGAAGAAAACAAAGCTACGGAAGAGATCAAGATAGATAAAAAAATAGAAGTTTTATAAAGTGCCTGTAATTTTATTTTAAATAGAGTACTGAGTAACATTTTCCTTTTCAAGTGAAAATTATAATAAATACTTATAGAAAACACATTTAACTTCCTCCATTAAAAAAAAAAGTAATGTTTATTGAAGGTAAGTAATTTATAAATCCATTCAAAATAAACACATGTACATATGTGTTATATGTATACACACAAAATGTCTATATATAAAAGAGTGTCATTATACTTAGTAGTTATATATTGAACCATTTCCAAGCATTCTTTAAAAAAGTCAAAGTTTATTTATATATTTTTAAATACATTTTTTCGTTGTAAGCACCATATAGAACACAAGATTTTATAAAGTGATTTTTTTTTTTTGCTCTTTCTTTTTGGGTTGCTACTATCATGATTAGCGACCGTACTAATATGGAGATTGAATCTGTAATCTTTAGACTTATGAATACTGAAATTGAATAACATTAACCAACTAAGCCATTCCTAAAAAGTTATTGGTCCGATTCCCATACCAACACTGTCTTTGTTCAGGCAGCAACTTATAAAAAAGAAAGAAGAAAAATATCACTCAAAAAGTTGTGCTGCACTCAGCTATGCTTTATTATTTAGCAGTTAAATGTGTTTGAAAAAGTACAATTAAAGTTTGAATTTTAAAAAAAAATATTTAATTTTTTTAACTAGAAAACTGGGATAGTTCAATTTATAACTATAAGTAAAATATCATCATACGCCTTCAAACCTATGGTTAATGTATTTGTAGACCATGCCTCTATCTAATGATTGAATTTAAGTTATAATTTTGAAATTATTTTAGTAGCTTGAGATTTTGGTTTGGGGGTAGTCATCTCATAACTAACCTAATTAATTTAACCAATTATTATTTCAAATGAGTCACATAATTTTTCTTAGCTAGAAGTCAGTCAAGAAAAGATGTTATATAAAACATCTTGCTAATAGTCAGTTGATTAGCTGGATGCCTCATGTCTTGTTCACTATTTCTTTGTGGAAGAGCAACTTTTGTTCTGCAGTGGGCTATATATATATAGATAGATGCCGAATAAGAATAATTGATTTTAACATACTTCGAATGATTGAATTTTTTATAAAAAATTAAAAAAAAGTGAAATTTTATTTAATTATTTGTATAAATGGCTTCTAAAAATTTTAATCTTATATTCCAAATACTTTTTTGCATAAATATTGCTGCAAAATATGAAGCAAGAATGTGACATCTCTAAGACCAGTGATATTTGTCTTATGAAGTAATTATATATATTTGTGTTAATATTTATAGACATATTTTTATATGTGTCATCCCTTAATTGCTTACAACGCAAACATAGAATTTCATGATCATCGCTGGTAATTTTTTTCAAAAAACAGATATCACATTGATTAGCCCATTATTTTATTTTATTTTTTAAAAGAACAGTAGAAATCATTTTAGTTTGTTTTTTTTTTTTTGAGTTAATCTTTTTTCGTCTAAAATTTCCACCTTCTTCCTCCCTTCCTACATTACAGTTATATGCTCAATTTTACTAATGTTCACATGTTTTTATGTTTTAAGAAAGTTTTTTTTTTTAACTGTAGATATGATTTTTTTGTTTTTTTTTTTGTTTTTTTTAATATTTCATTAAATCAAACTGTTTATCTTTACCATTTTATTTCAAAACCACATTTTAATATCATTTGCCAGTTTGGATGTCTTTATAACAACTGGGAAAGCAAATGTAAATTGGTTTATTTTATATTCATCAAGCTAATCTGTTAATAAAGAAGGTTGCTTTAATATAATTTAGGCTTGTTTGTTAAATAGAATAAACAAACAAGCCTCAATTGAGGCTTGGAAACTTTATCAATACAATAAATGCATAATTATTAGCTCTATATTAAATAGTTTTTGTAAGTATACATATTTATATTCACACAATTTTTGTAAATAACTGCTTTTAAGATTTATATATTAAATTGTGAACAGTTATATGTAATATATGTGTGTGGATTATATATGTGTGTTAATGTATAATTACTCTAAAAATGGCAATCAATTACTACATGCAATAACTAATCTTAAAAATATCATTTTCTCCATTGCAGTTATAATATTTTGAAATCTAATAAGAATGCTCAGGTGTTAACTTTATTTTGATTTTTACTTATGATGTTATGTAGTTGCTGACATTTTATTTTAACATTACTCATTTAGAATTATATCTTTATCCGGTATCCTAATATTTTATAATGATTTTAAAATTAAAGTCATATCCATTTCTCAACCAAATAAGCCCATTAAACGTATTTAAAAAATAAAATGAGCTATATGCTAACTTTTTTAAAAACTTGCTTTTTTAAAAAATACCGAAGTCGATATAAGATATTTTCAATAAATGAATTAATTTTTGTGACTACATACTAATTAATCTTTTCTCCCAGCATTTTGCTAATACTTCAATCATCTTATATTTATTTATTTTACTAATAGACAATTAGGTCAACTTTATTCATATATAAATGAAATAGCATTTGGACTTATTTACAATTGAATAAACTTAAATAAATTTAAACTACTATCCAATGTGGAAAACATATTTGTCAGTCACCATATCAAAAAAATTACCTGACTAATTGATCCATAGGATACATATATTGGGGAGGGGATTCCTCTTCCTTAGCTGACTAAAGTGCCTTTTGTGTGTTTTTCATGCAAATATAGAATCAAATCATCTTATATTAATTATTAATTGGTATTTAAGTGCAAGAATGTATTTATATTAGCTTATTTTCTTATGTCTAAATTTTAAACAAGGCCAAATCTCATATAAAACTCATTTTAATAATTAAAACTTGATTAATAAATCAAACATCTAATTTTATATCTATAAATTATTGTTATTGCCAAAACAATAACTGTTTTTTCTTCTGTTTAGGTGATCTCTAAGTATTTATGTGTGAACACATTTTTTCATGGTAAAAAATGTCATATGGTCAAGGGTGTGAAATTTGAATAACTTATCAGTTGTCTTTTTTTAAGATATTACGAAAAGAGAAATTGATATACAATAAATTGGTATTAAGAGGCTGACAAGCAATGACAAACCATTAGTCATATGCTAAAAAAAAGTTTTATTAGTTAATTGTAGTAGCTGTGGATCAGTTATTCTAACTTTTCCGACAGAGAGATTGACCTCCCTATTTATCAAGATCTATCTTTATAAGCAGAAAATTCCAAAGAATTTGATATGTTTAATAATTTTCATATTTTTTTGGTTTCCATATTGAGACAACTGAATAAATTATGTTCAGAAGATGGTAAATAATGTAAACTTTTATGGCCTATTTATTTGACCTACATTTCTCGCAGAGACTTCGACATACTTTCTGAATATATGTGTTTATAAAGTAATACATACGTTCATGTGTTCATTTACATACTTTACTTGATATAATCGAAATAGAAACTTGTAATTTAAAAAAAAAAAAAACTTATATTAACATTAAAAGGTAAGTTGTACTCAGTATTTGCTAAATTCTTTTTTTTTTATATATCGTTAGGCACATTGACTTTTTATTTGGGACTTATATATATATATCAGCAGATCTCCTAGCTCTTAAATACAAAATAAACGCACAGTTTATATATATATTAAAAATTTAATTACAAAAAATATTGATTTTTTTTTTAAGTAACAAAAGTAATTTCAAATATATCTTAATTCTATCACAAAAGATATTTCCTTAATTCGGAATCCCGGAATGGTTTTTTTTTTTTTTTTTGCCTCAATAACTACAGAGCTTTTCTGTTGCATTATCCCAAATGAGAAGTAAGTTGTTCGCTATTATTAATTAATGAAAGGAAGACGAAACTATAACAAAGAACAAATATGTAGTCTTTATAAAGATTGTCTTCCTGTTAATAATCCAATGTCTGTAGAAATGGCAAACATTTGTTACGTTAGGAATATACAAAGCCTTATTTTAAAGGCTGTAAATAATCTTTACACTATGCTCAAATCTCTCAAATGTAAAAAAAAAAAAATATTTGTTTGTTTTAATTGTATGATCTGCGCTATAAATCATTTTACCTTCTATCTACAAATGTTATTTTTATTTTGCTTTATCCCCCCCCCCCAAAGGTTTTGTAAAATAATTTTTATGTTCGTGATCATGTGTGATAAAGACATTTGTAGTCAATTTTTGTATGAACAAACATAGATTTGAAGTGCTCAAATCATTTTTTTTTTATTTGTAAATTTTTGAATGTATTTTGAATTCTTATTTTCTTTTTAAAGTAGTTTGGAAATAATAGGTTACGAAAAATATATATATACAATATGTATACTATTAATGAAGCCTATAATTTATAGGCAAAAAAGTAAAAAAAAAAAGAACTGTGATCTAAATGATATTTTGTATTATATGTGTGTGTATATGCAAAATTTCAAAAATAATAAATATCCATTCACATCAGAATTACTGCTCATAGATTCTATTTGTTGAAAATTCTCAGACTTTGAATATTTGTAAAGACAAATGTATTATAATTAGTTCCAAAATTATTTTATATATAAACACATACGCATTCACTTATACAAACAGTATTACTTAATATTTTGTATAAATTATGGTTTAAAACCTTTTAAGGAAAAATATTTTAGTTATATTATTACTTTGTCAACGTTGTATTTTTTTTTTTCTGTATAAAGTGTAATATCTAATATTTAAAAAATAAATAAACAAATATAAATCCCTGAGTATTTGACGATTTTTAGTTTGATTGGAAACGTTTGTAATTTTTGAGTTGTTCCTAAAATCAAAAGAAAGCTTATTGTCCTGTAATTATTATTTTAAAAAATGAGAATTTTACTAAAGACGAAAACTGTAGAATGGTTTTAGAAATCCGTAAATATTGTCTTTGTAAATTGTGTGCTTAATTTCGATGTTCTCTTTCTTGTATAATTTTTAGATTTCCGATAGCAACTGTCATAAAGTGTCAAGACCTTGGTATTTTATTGGTGCTTTATAGATCATGAACCTGTTCTATGCTATGCATAGCTTTTCTATATAGCTCTTGAACAATAAAATATAACTTAAAATTTTAACGTTGGTTATTGTTTCTTTTTCACCATATATATATAATAAGCAAACAAATAAACACTTGAGTTTGTATAATTTAAAGAGTGAAATTTTATTTCATAGGTTTAGCATGCTTTAGATAAAATATATCTTTCACATTCATAATTTAAATCTAACTAAAATGGTTGGCCTAGAAATTAAACTATATTAAAATTTTAGCCAGGCTTTCTTGTGGAATGTTATTGGTGAACTTATTGACATTTTTTTAAAAAATCTATATATCCCCAGTATAAAGTAAACTAGTACGTTTGGGAAGAGGAAGGGGGATTTCTATAAAATCATTTATATATATATATGTAAAAATTATAAATATCCATTATAAATATACTATACATAAGTTCCATATAGCTTTAACGATAAAAATAATAAAATATATAAATTAATCAGTACAGCTTTTGATTATGTTGTAATCCTAATCAATTGTAAAGTAATACGGAAGTTTAATATCGCGTGATTTTCCATTGACTGTGTGTGTCAGTATTTGCTGCTTGTCTATTTATTATATTATCTTTAAATTTATTAATCAATATTGCTTCCTTAATTTTTCACTTTTTGTGATTTCATTCTTCCATTAATATTTTTGTATCATTTACATTAAAAGTAAATTTATAATTACAAGATTTGTCATGGTCGAAGAATACCGAGACATTTACAGTTTTTTTTTTACCCGATTATATAAGTTGCAGGGAGATGATTATTTACTTAATAATCTCAACTGAGTGCTATTGTTTTGAAATTAAATTACAGTTTTCCAATATAAAGTGTCTCAAAATAATATAAAAATATTTATTACATTCAAATATATTTCAACAGATGATTGACAAGTTTTCTGTAGATATTCTTCATACTGCTAGACATGAGAGTTACAATCCGTAAATTTTGAAATATTAACCATACTCACTGATAAGCTCATATCTTATAATAATAAATTAAATATAACACAATTGGAGAATAGTCACAGTCAATATTAAAGTTTGTCAGCCAACAATGCTAGCAATTAAACAAACAGAAAAGCTCTTTTCCATCAGTCATTAATTGTCTGATAGGTTAACTAATCTTTTTATAAACACAATTTTCATTACTAAAGAGCAAAGATGCAAAAATTCAAATTATGTCTAAATCAACATAGAAAAAAATTATAAATATTTGTTTTTAGCCTACTAACCATCTGTCAATAAATAATTATGTAGTACTTAAATAAACAAGCATACAATTATAGTATTAAATATTTTATAGCACTACAGCAAACATTATTGCTTATCAAATAACCCAGACAATTGAAAGATAATTAATATATTGCCTTGAACTATCATTTCCTATTAGGCAGATGCTCCAATCCTTTTATAAATAAATAATCCTTCTAAAAGTAAAGTAACAATATAGATTTAAAACACATCTGTATATAATTCTATTTATGAGAATAAAATATCTATATGATTACATTTTTTTCTTAAATTGAACTTATCAATAAATATTATCAACATGTAACAAATAATAATGCAAAGTATTCCTCGGATTCATATATGTCGTCAGGAAACTTTCAGATCAACCAATCGTAAGAGAGTTCACTTTTTATTTATAAGAAAAAAAGAGCGTAGTGACTTCATCTCTAAGCATAATTTTATATATCAAATACATATAATTAGAAGTGCATTATAAACCATTTGTGGCTAACTTAAAGTTAGTCAATGATAAAACTATCAGAGTAAAAATAATAGTAGTAATTAAATTACCGCATACATTTCTAGGTCTAAATTTCATTTCAAAACTTTATGTCTTCTTGAAGGTTTGTGATAATGGTATTTTAGTTGTATTTATATATTGGATTATTTTCATCATCTAATATTAAGTATTGAATGACTTTAAAAAAGTTTTAAATTTGCCAAATACATTGTTAGTATTATCACACAGGTTAGTATATGCATATCATTTGGAGTGTTATTATTCTCTCTTCTTCAAGTCTTGTTGGCCTGACTAGTGAAAATACTAGCATGGGAATCAAACCTGAATACTTCTTGAATAATGAATTTTAAGGTAATGCTCTTCAGTCTCAATGAAATTAAAATTAATTACTGCCTCGTGTAAAAAGTAAAATTAATTATTGTCTGTGTTTTCAATAGTTTTCTATTTAGAACTCTCCACATTTCTGCACTAGTCTCTGAACTCATTTGCTAACATTACAAAACAATTAATTGTTAAAGACTGTAAATGTTATCTGAAAATGTAGAGCTTATTAAAGATAGTAAAAATTATGAGCAAACTACTAATTGGGAAGAATTTAACTTAATATTTTTGCTTGAGAAAATACTTGGGGATTTGGTCAATCAAACTTGAAAACATTTAATGTCATTTTTTTTAATGTCTCCCATTAAAGCTTAAAAATCTATTAATCTAGCTCTGCTTTTGAATACATTCTCCACAATATGTACAGTGAAAAAATGGCTGAAGATTGTCTCCAAGTTTCCAGAAATGTCATCTCCTGAATCTATGAATATGTTATTCAATGACTTAGTGCTAACATGTCTGGATTACAAATTTCAACATGAAAAGTGATAATGTAATTTGTACCTCAATTGACATGGAATAATGAACCAACACTTAAATTTTGTTGTAAATTAAGCAAAATTAATAATGAAACATTATGGCAGTTAATTCATGAATTGTGAAAATGTTATCAAACATTTTGCAGATTTTTGTGATGGCAGAGTAAACATTGAAGATGATCTACAAAGCTATCCAATATGCTGACACATTTAATCTTGCAACTCTTGTTCAGAAATGCATGTGCTTTGAAATTTTTGTGATAAATAGCTAAACCATGTTGCTATAAATACATGCATTGATTCCAAGATGAGGTTGCAAGCAACTTGAAGAAAGATCTGTCTCTTTTTCACTGGGATGTATTTTATATTTTCATAAGGATACAAATTAATTATACCTTCTTTTCACAAATGTATAAAAAATATTAGAATACAATTTGTAGGTGGAATTGGTAAAAATAACTACTAGGAGCATAATTCTTATGGAAATGAAACTTCACAAAATATCTCCAGTTTAATAAGCCAATTTACATTCAAACTAGACAGTCTAGTAAGTAAGCATAGGTGTTCAATGGTTGTAGTAGCACTTTAATAATGGAAATAATCCGCTAATCAATAATATACATCATTAAAATCTGATCATAAAAAAATTATAGTATTTTTCAGCAGATCTGAAACAAAATGTTTGCTTTCTCCAAGCATTGGGAAAATGTTTTATTATACATTAAATATAATTGACTTGATCAAAGATCATATATGGGGTAAAATAGGATCCATATAACCATAAAGATCAATTTTCTTGCTAATTGATTTAACAACTGTTAGACAAAATAGCATATCAGTGAGCATAGAATAATGATTATTGTTGTGTTCAAACTGAATGTCACAATTTCTTATTAGTGTTTATTTTGGCATTGGCTTCATTCAATGATCAGTATTTTCTTTGTATCATTGATCTCTAGAGTTATTTATTTTACAGCTAAAACATATTAAGTGTGTTATATAAGTATAATAATGCTAATAGGGTTATAATAAATGTTATTACTACTATCTTTTATTCTCTTTATGCTGGAACATAATATAGAAGTCCTAGCTATCAGTGGGAAATTGATCAAGAACTTGATATCAACAAAGATCTTTTAAAATCAATCTATCATATTATTTCACATATAATATTAGCACTTTCTATATTTGATCAGCTTCTAAGATGTACATATAACATTCTCCACAAGTCTTTCCAGGAAAGCAAAGCAGCAGAATATCTGTGGGGGGGGGGGGTAAGGATTATCCTAGCAAAATATCTTGATCTTGATATGTTTAATGTTTATAGCGGAAAGACCTTCAATTGTTCTAAACGTTTTTATGCCAAAAATTATTTACTTGTTTACTTATTGTTTATTATAATATTTACTAGAGAGTCTGTAGGAATATCTTACAAGATATAGTGTAATAATTTAATTCAAAAATATACAAGTGCAATGTAGAATATATTTTAGGATTGCTTTCAGTTTTTCTATATGATTATACATTTCTCCAGTTATAAAATAATTGCACTTTTTGCCTTGTGAGTTGTCTCATAATGTGTTGTACTGGTAAACTTGTCTTTGACAAAATATTTGATAACTTTGGTCTACCTGCTTCCTAATAATAATATAATTATTTTAGTCATGGTAGATATTTATTTATTGAGAATGATAGGATACAATTTGTAAACTGTGTAATATTTCTTGATAAACATATCTTTTGCAAAACAACACTCTAAGTGGATACAAAATTTAAAATATATCTGATTACTGTATTAAATATTCAATTATATAATTATGTACATTGCTTTGAAGAAATACAGATATCGAATTATAATATTATTACATATATATAATAAAATATATTTACCAGAGTAGGTAGGCAATTATCAACTACTACAATAAAAAATCTTTGATGCAACACAATATTTGTTACTTTGCTGAGCCAGGCTTGTGATACAGCATATTTTTGTTACAGCATGATTATTGCTAATGTTCGCTGTAGCATGCTTTGAGAAAGATATGATGTATCGAAAACCTGACTTTCTATCAAAGATTTATTACCTTGATTGATAATTGTCTATGTACTCTAATAGACTATATTTTATTATATATTATCTGCCGTAAATATAGTTTATTTTATATGTATATATTGTATAGTTAACTAATAGATTTGCTAGGCAGTTTCAGACTATAATTTTAAACAGAATGTAATCAATCTTCTGTGTAAAAATATATTGTATAATTAACTAAACCTACACCATTAATATATAATAATGGTATTGGTATTCAACAACAGCCTGCAAGCAATACTGAGTATATCATCTCACAGATTTACCAAGCTCTCACATTTAGGTATCAAATGTAACAAAGTCATCTAGGAATGTGTATTTCTGATCAATCTTTCTTGCCTTATTAGCTAAAATCCCCTGATAATGTTGGATTGAAATTGTATTTGATTATGGAAGTATCCCTAATAGCTCTGGTAATTCCATGACCTACCAGACTCATTCTTATTCATTATAAGTATGTAATTTTCCGTACTGGTTAAATATAGTTAATATAAATTTTCAGTTTTATTATGAAGTGCATATGTATATAAATAAATATACATATCCCAGATGTAGAATGATATGTTAAATAAAGAACTAATACACATCTAATTTAATAAGATCAAATGGATAGAGTTAATTAACAAAAATGCAAGCACAAATAAGCATTTCAATCTGGTATACATAATTTAATCTATTAATCGGTATATGTCAACGTTACAACTAGGTGTAAAATACTACTTTTAATTATATTATTTCCAAATTCATTTTCTAACAAATTCCAATATCATTTAGCGTATCTTTACAATAATTCCTATTAACTAATCCCAAACGACAATCAATATTGGCATACAATTAATACATTTTAAATGTAAAAAAGCATATTTTGACTTAAGTCAAATAAAAATATAAGGAAGAGAACTAACAAAAGAAAACTTCCGATTGCAAGTTAGCACTTCCTGCTAGAGATATAAACATCAAATTTTTTTGTAATGCTTGGATTGTTTTAAAGTAAACGTAAAAATACATATTTTTAAAGTGAAATACTTTAATTGAAATAAACTTTGTAACAGTTATATGTATGTTTGCGTATGACTGTATGTATATGTGCATATGAAACATTCTATTCCATTTATCTGAATAATATTGACTTTCTGATTTATCATAAATTCATCCCGTGTATTAACCCCAGCCTTTTTAATTTTTCTGTTTTGTTTGTCCCAAAGTATTTTAACATCCTTTTGAAAATAGTGTCTGTATAATCTTTTAATATTACACAATACGGATGTATTTGTAGAATTCTAGCAAATTCTGTGTTATTCTTTTTAAACATCGGCTGGGACGCGAACCAATTCTGTTTTATTCTTGTGTGTAGATTTGTCTTCCTTTCACTGTAATAAAAGCAGTCCCAATTGATTATGTTCCAATGCATATAAAAGATTGGATAGTCCATTTTTCTAATTTATTTTTTGCAATTAGTTTATTTAAACTTATAGATATCCTAAAATCAATATTAAATTCCCCTCACAATACTCAACACATGAAATGACATCAGGTCTTAATCATTTCTAACTTTTTACATATTATTCAATTTAAAATGCTTTATATATATATTATAATGGTATTCAATTTGTTCAAATTAACCATTATAAACAGACTTTTAAAATTTTTATTGATTTATCAATATAATAAATATTAATTATTATTGTTATCGTTGTGGTTACATATAATGTTATACTGTGTGCCTTATAAAGCAAATTATTAAACTTTTACAAGCCCAGATATATATTACAAATACGATATTTATAATAATGTGTATCAAATCTTTTTAGACCGATTCACATTTAATTATAAATCGCTCACATAATTTAATTTTAAAAGAAGTGCACATAAATTAAAATGCATAACACTAATTAAGAGTAGTATTAGTATAATAAATATTTGAAAACCGGGCACTCTTCACAAACCTGGAGCTTAATGTAAGTATATGTATATAGGTGAGTGAGATGATAATCTGGATCAACTGATGAGTGCTGGTTTAGCATGAAATGTGTATATTGGTGATTATTTATCTTTTCTACATGTGTGTGGTCATGTGTATCAGTTGTACGAGATAGTGTGGATAGTTGAAGGATGTTTGAAAATCTGAGTTCAAATACCCTATACTTATTAGTATAGTAATAACTTTATTGTTGCATATAGTTGATTTAAAATTGCGCTTTATAATAAAAGAAAGTTTTAACATTATATTTAAATATATGTGTTCGTGCATGAATGATTCTAATTCTTGAATGCAATTAACTTTAAAATACTTAGGTAAACTTTATTTTATTATAATTATTGATAATAAAATATTAGATATAATGAAAACTTGAAAATAAATAAAATCATTTATTTTAATATTTATCAGATAAATATTTGCTTATAAAATGATATGTATTTTATTTTATTAATTAAGGTGACATGGTATTAAATTGTTTTAAATGTATTGTTTAAAATATTTCAATGATTTCATTCTATAAATTGGCATTATAAAATTTAAAATTTCCAAATATCATCTAATCACATATTATTTCCAAGCAACTATAGTAAAACTTTTCAATAAAAAGTTAAAATTGAAGAGAATTTTGAACATAGTTGATCTCATTGATTGTATGACACAAACCTATAAATAGAACTACATGTTAAAAAATGTTGTCTTTCTTATTAAACCATTAAGCATCACATGATCACTATCTCATACTAGCACATAATTGTTATTAAACAATTCAAAACAAAGCAAAACTCTCCATATAGTAGTGCCATCTGGCATCCATTGATTGCTCTTGTTAGCACAAGATGGCACTACTATATGGAGAGTTTTGCTTTCTTATTAACTGATTGCAAGTGCACTGAATTGTACTTAAATTTAAAATATCTATATTGGCATCATGCTATACCTTGACAATGGAGTAGGAAAACCTACTAAACATTTGCCTTAATAACAAATGTTCCTCAAAACTATCTTGAATGGAGAATTAAATATCTACTGGCATCTATCATTTTGTAAAGCACTTTTCAAAGGAATGAAACTATAAAACTTGGATTTAAATGTGAAATTTTAAATTTATATAGGAATACTACTGTTATTCACTTACCTCATATCCAAAAAGTGTATTTGATTGTACTGAATCCAGATCAGTGTATTAAACAATTATTTGTTAAATATGAAAATAAATTTTGCCTGTATAAACATATCTTTTATGATCATCATTAAATAAGAAATTTATGTACCGAATTTTATCTTTGCATGGATAAAAATGTTTTTTTTAGATAATTTAAAAAGGAAATTTTAATAATGCATTGTCTTCATAAATATTTTTTAAAAAAATTATAATTTATGAATGTCTTTCTTCAGAGATTAATAACTACATTCCACACCTAGGAGATAAAACCATTATTGTGACTTTGGAATAGAAATGCATCATATTGGATATTATTTAAAAGGCTCAAATTTTGTTACCAATTACTGATTATATAGATTACATTGTGTATCTCCAATTTATTAGGATTTTACAGTTCAAAACATCAAAAGAACTTATCACTTTCAAATATTTTGAAAAAATGTACCAGAATAAATATTAATATTTTTTTAAAAATTTTGAATTTATTTTGAATTATGAGAAATATATATTTTTCAAATGTGTTTAAATGTTATAATATTTATATTTATTTTGGTCAATTAAAGTTTTCATGAGAAGAAAATTTCAAAACACTATATACATTGTTACACACAGCAAGCTAGAGTAATCAATGGATGCCAGAAGGCTTGTGCATCCATTGATTACTCTAGCTTGCTGTGTGTGGCAATATATATATATAGTGTTTTGCCTGTTTTAACAAGTTATTCACAAGCATAAGAGGAGGTGGTCATGTGATGTTTATTGGCTTAGAAGAAAATTATAATAAAAGAAACATAGGTACTATATTTACTTAAGGTTACCATTTAGTATAAGTGTGTGTTATAGATTTTTTGTATTTTGGAGATTGTTTTTTAATGTTTAAATATAATAAATAATTATTTATGGTTAAGTCACAATCCTTGACATTCTATATGTTTTATTGGTCTGTTGATTTAATCTGATAGTTTTCTAATTAAAGATATCTAAACATATAGTTGAGATATTTTATAGATATTACCCTTTTTATTTACACTCTCAAGACTTTATAAAGATTGTAATGTATATTCAATTGTGGTATTATTATTGTTCAATTGAGTAAAGTTCCTGACAAATTATATTCTAATTTTATTTATAAGGTGAATTTGAGAAGCCTCTTGTGGTTGTTAATTAAAACCATATTTTGAGATTATTATAAGTTGGATTAATAATTGTTCTTTTATGAAGTAGCTAAGTTTATAAGTTGGGATACCAAGAGGAAACATTTTATTAAAAGTACAATAAATCATTCTTTATCTTATTGATTATTTATAATTAAATCTTTTAATTAGTGCTAAACAACTTTTTCCAACAAAATGTTCTGTTTCATATTACTTTGAGATCCACCACATTTTTAGTCAATAATAAAGTAATAAATCATTTTCTTAATTAAAACAGGAATACTGATGATTATTGTAGAGAGTTCATTATTGTTATTGCATTCATTTATTTTTTATTATTCCTATTGTTAACAAATTAATTATATTTGTTAATTATTTGGTTTTTGTCTTTAATTAGTTAACTTATATGGAAAATCATAACTAAAAAAACTCAGAATCCTGCATTGTAAAGTTAAACTATGAACTTCATATAACACAAGAAATCTAAAATATAACATATGTAAAATAAAACAATATTAAATTGTAATAACAAACTCTACTAATTTTATAAATGAATATGGTCATATGATTTTATAAGTATTATCATTATTTAAAAACACATTGCTTCATAAGAAATTTGTTCATCATTTTATATATTTATACCATTCTTATCTTAATGTTTAATTTGCAAGATATGAATTAAATACAACAATATGCCCTTTGCTATTTAATCGTATTAAGAATAATAATTTATAATGTTAAAGAATTAAAATTGTAAGAATAATATTTATTATAGTTGAATATTAGAAACATGAGATAAATTTTATTTGAAGTTATGTAATACTATAGCTTAGAACAAATTTTCTCATATGAATGTTATAAGATTTATTTATTATTTTAAAATCTACAGCCATACTCTAAAATATAGTAAAACCCTGAGATATTACTCTTATTAAATATAAATATATATCTGTAGAGTGATTTTCTTTCAATAATAATTATTTATTATAAAGAGTCTCATAAAGTATCAATTCAAATGATTTTAAGAGGTTAAACATGAGTGAGAGAAAACAATCATGGTTCTGTTGAGACAAGGAGGTTAACAATCCCCAATCCAATTTATTCATTTTTATTGTTATAATATATATATATCATTCTTGTAAAAACTATATTTACCATGTCAGAAATATACATTTCTGAATTCTATTTCTCATTATTTCAAATATCAGTAAATAATTAGTTTTATCCCAGTCAGTGAGTTCAATTGGTTTCTCAAAGTATTGTAAATCAAAAATATTGTATACAAAAAAGTAATCAGTGATTTTTTTTCCTAGATTAAATATATAACAAAGCTTAAAACTGGAAAAGGGGTTAATGAATAAATATTTATTAAGTATATTGCTATTAATAATAAAGTGAATAATCTGTATAAATATAGAGTATTATAAAAACATTTTACTTGATATAGCTGAAACACACAAGCTTATTATATACCTGTGTTTATATATGTAATATATAGGGTATATGAGCACAGACTTTCACACGACCCACCACTCTCCACACTATCTCATAACACTGATACACTTGGACACATATATGTTGAAAAGATAAATAATCACCAATATATGTATTTCATGCTAAACCAGCAATCATCAGTTGGTCCAGATTACCATCTCCACACATATATGCTATAAGTGCTCAGATATATATTAAAATAGCCAAACCTTATACTTTAATGGGCAGGCTTCAATTTACTCCAACTCTTCAACCGTCCATCCAATTGAAAATCTGGTGATGGAACGCTCAAAGGCCACCCTGAGGCCTGTGTGTTTCAGTTATTTCATAATAAAGATGTCTGCCCATCCTTGTATATGTATTAAATGGATTATGTCCTGTACATGAGGGGTCATATTGACCTTAGGTCAACATGGGTGTGACAAAAAACTCAGCCTCAGGATGGCCTTTGAGCGTTCCATCGTCAGATTTTCAATTGGATGGACGGTTGAAGAGTTGGAGTGTGGAGTAGATTGAAGCCTGACCATTAAAGTATAAGGTTTGGCTATTTTAATATATATCTGAGCACTTATAGCATATATGTGTGGAGATGGTAATCTGGACCAACTGATGATTGCTGGTTTAGCATGAAATACGGATATTGGTGATTATTTATCTTTTCAACATATGTGTTCAAGTGTATCAGTGTTATGAGATAGTGTGGAGAGTGGTGGGTCGTGTGAAAGTCTGTGCTCATATACCCTATATTTTACTTGATATAATGTTTTAAATGGCAATATACTATTAGCATTTTAAATATACTAGATTAGATGAAGTTGACATTCCATTGAATTATGATTTATTAAATTAAATAAAATATATACACAAAAATGAATTAAAATAATTATACATTTTTAGTTTTATTTCTGTGCACTTTCTAATCCACTTACAATGTTTTTCTTGTTATTGTAATTAGCTAAACAATACTTTTTTTATATAATACTATTTTTAAAAATCAATAATTTCTCACTCCCCCCCCCCCCATGTGTAGAAAACTATTCTTAGATAAAAATTCGGTCAAGAAATGTACAGTTGATTATTGTGTTATAATTCTTAATGGCAAAAGTGATTAAATCTTTTGTTCTTTTTTTTTTTTTGCTAATATTGATAACATCTTTTATGGCAGGCATTTTTTAAACTGAAAAGTATTAAAATTTGTATGAGTATAAAAACATTAAATAGAAATTTTATTATATAACTTTTTTTTTTTTAGGAAATGCTCTCATTTTTGTATTCATTTTAAATACATTTTATTCTATATATGAAATAATACTTTTAGTTATGATGAATATTTTTTTTGCAGCAATTATTCACATTTGTGATGAAACTGTCTTTGCTTATTGAGTTTTAAAAATTCTATTGCAGACTGCAGTTTGCAATAAATCAAAATTATGTAAATAAGTTGTTCTATCTATTTATTATTATGGCAATATATTGTAATATATCATATGAGATGATATCTTAGGAACATCAGAATTCAAACATAAAATATTCACTTCTCAATTGTGTCCACTACTTATTTAAATATATACATTATATATTGTAATATAATATTTTGGGACAAATGGGAGCAGTAAGAGAGAGGCTTTGTTACACCCCATGAGGTGTCAAATCTGCAATGGTATAAAATGATCAAATGGGAATGGGAAAGAGACTTTTTATAGGGCCAAACTTTGGATGCCAAAGTCTGTAATGGAATAAATTATACATTACCAAATCTGTAACACTATAAATGGGCTAGATGAAATTAAGAGCTACAAAAATTGAGTAAACCAAAACTGTAATGGAATAAATTTAAGTAATAATTTTGTTTAAACTATACTAATAGAATAATCCAAAATCTACATTGCATAAAGTTACAATTTATTAATCATGAGGTTTTCATATGCATTGGTTCATTTTTTATCAATTCACCTACTAGTGAGAACTTCTGCAAGCTTTATACTGCAATATGGTATTTTCCTATATAAAATTTTAGTTCAAAAAAATTTCATAAATGGTATGAAAATCAAAAAATTCCTAAAAATAATAGAATTTAGCTTCACCCTGACAAGTCCCTGTATTGTATTCTGACAGGTTTTTGATGTCACTATTTTTATGACATTGTTACAAAAAAATAGTTTGAATAAACAAAAATGTGTTTATTTGCAAATTTATTACAATTCTAGATATTTTTATACACTAATTTATACAATATTTATTAGAAATCAAAGTATAAATTATTAATAATTTATTTTGAATGTAAATACTTTATTTTCAAAAATAGAACATTATATTAGCAGACAATGCAAATCTCTCCTAAAGCTATTTAAAAGCTTAGCTTTCAATGTAAGTAATCTAATTATAATAATGAGTATGAAATTATCATAATTTTACGATAAATATTAAAAAAAATTAAACTTTTAAAGCATATTTTGTATATATAACAGAAATAAATAAATATTCATTCAGATTTTTTTTAAAAAAAAGACAAATAATGAAGATTTCTTTGATTTTGTAAAATGAAAGTCTTTCTAGAAATGTTGACTTAAAATATTTTTGTTTTGATTACAATCTCATTTTTTAAATATTTATAGAAAGAAAATATGAACATTTAAAATTTATTTCAGTAGTAAACAAAAATATCTATCAAATGAAATCAAATTTATTATTTTCTGATAAGTAATAATGGTTTAAGCTTAAATTCTATGTTAGACATAGGAACAAAGAAAATGTTGAAGGAATGTCAGAGAGTTAATAATATTTATATATTAATTAAATATCAACCTGACTAAAATTGTAATACAGAATTTAAATAATTCACTTGAAAATTTATAATGAGTATATTGGTTAATAGTTTATATTAGGACTAATTTATAAAATAACCCCTTTATATTATTATATTTAAACTTTATAGTAGTATTAAAAATTAATAAAATTATTTAAGCTTTATGATTATATAAAATTTATATTAATTTATTGATTAGCTTTTATGTTTGAATAATACCAATTGATCTCTTTGAAAGCATTAGGTTCACTTTTAACAGTTAGTAAATTCTCTAACAAATATCTAATGAATTATGCTTTAAATGTTTAAATTTGTTTAACCAAAAGACTGTTTTTGACGAGGCTCCTCATCGACATCTGAAATCACTCTAACTCAGTTCGTTTTCATACGAAAAAATTCGTTAAATACGTATTGAATTCGTTTTTAAAAGTTCTGTACGATGGTGACATCTTCCAATTTATTTTAGAAGTAAAAAATAGAGAAAAAACGCATTTAAACCTAAACAAAGAAGGAACATTATTTGTGATTGGTTCTTAGCATGCTCTCAGCCGAAAAAGACATTCTGATTGGCTGGAAAGAACAAAGAAACTGCCTGATCAAAGAAAATAAAGAAAAACGCTGAGATTTTCATTTCGAATACGATTTAAATTATTATTAAATAATATTTATGGAAAT
The DNA here is from genome assembly GCA_028023455.1 of Epiperipatus broadwayi. Lineage (NCBI taxonomy): Eukaryota > Metazoa > Onychophora > Udeonychophora > Euonychophora > Peripatidae > Epiperipatus > Epiperipatus broadwayi. Next base: position 120,659 of record JAQFVV010013323.1, read on the forward strand.
TAAACATAATTTTCAGAGAGAATAATAAAAAAACAAAATTATTTTCGAAAAATATTGAAGATTTTAGTACAAATGTTGAAGTTGTAATAAAAAGAAATATTTACTTTTCTATAACGTAAAAGTCGATCTTTTTGTTTACATTATAACTTTTATGTTGCCGATATTGATTATCTTAGAATAAATAAATAGCAATTTATTTTTGAAAGAACTTTCGTTGTCTTCACAACCTTAAAAATTAATTATATACTTTTTATAAATGTATCTGAGTTGAATTTAATATTATAGGCGAATATGTTTTAACAATAGGCTTTGTCTTCAGTTTGTGAGTTGGCCAATTAAAAGATTTGATTTTTATCTGATACAACCAATGATAAAATTAGCGGTTTAAGGGTTAATATTTATTGCAAAATTATGATATTTTCTTTACTCATAAATAAAGTAGATTGTTTACATCATAGCTTGTCTTCTAATTTGCTTCAGGCCATATTTATGTTAGCTGCTAATATAATGTTATATTTTTTGAAAATAAAGTATTTCAAGTCAAAATAAGTTATTAATAATTTATATTTCTTGATATCTAATAAATATAGTGTAAATTTTTTTAAAAATATCTAAAACTGTAATAAATTCACAAATAAACACGTTTTTGCATCATTAGAAATGTCAACATTGTAAACACTGAACACTTTACAGCCTTGTCAACAGACAATGGCTGAACATGTCAGGGAAGAGCTTATATCTAATGTTGGAGTGGAAATTTTGAATTTTGTGCTTTTTTCACTCAATTTTCAGGGGAAAGTTTTATTATAATAAAATATACTGTTTACATGCATTTTAACATATAATACTTATGAAAAATTCACCAGGGAATGAAATAGTCAAAACATGAAATAATTCACTAGGAAGAACCAGAGAATTAAACTTTAAATTTGTTGTTATTAAAAAAAAAATTTTTTAAAACATTTTTTACTGATATTGACAAAAAGCCATTTTTGTTATTCAATAAAAAGTGATTCCACTTTGCCTTAATGAACTTTTTATGACTTTATTTAAAAATAAATATTTTAAAATAAAATGTAAACATAGGATTTTCATTTAAAATAAATATTTTACAAAAATATTGCATAAATAATTTTTAATATGTGAACAAATTATTGAAAATTACAATTTTTTTTTAAAGATGAAAAATTGCAAATCATAAATTGTCATTTCTTTTGAGATGAAAAAAAGGCAGATATCATTTCCTTAATATGCATGTTATAGTAATTTCCTAAAGTTTTATATAATGCTGACATTTTCAGATTTTTTTCAAATAATATTTTGAAAATTATTTCCATGGGAAAATAAAACTGTACTTAGCCAGCTACACTTATAGATAAGTTTAAAGTAACAAAAAAAGAGATAATGATCATAGTGCTAGTGCAATGTCCAAAACATCAAAATAAATGATGTACAGCTGCTGAATGATAACATCTTAAAGGTAGCCTTGCATTAATTATCTACCAAATCTCTTTTATGTTTTTTATTATTTTGCTACATTAAAATTTTAGTCTCTCATTAACAAAAGAGGTATCAAAAGCCCAGCGAAGGAATTTTAAATATTTAACTTGTAATAACATTACATTTCACTGCAGTTTAATTGTTTCATTAGTGTCTGTGTTTAGCAGCATTTTCTGGTAGCACACCTTGACTTACCTTTGCTCTTTTGTGTTTATCTATATAGCATTCATAGTTTGCATCCATTTGACAGCACAAACTGGAACTAATATAAATATAAGCTCTGAGGAAAGTACTTGCTATTGGACTGAAATGTCAGCTATTTAGCTATTATATTTTTTTACATGGAAGCTCCTGAAAATAATACTAAGAATTCATTATTTATCCATGAGAATATTAGAATTAATATATATATATATATATACTGATTTATTAGTTTTAAAAAATCTGAAGATGGTAATGTTATACAAAAAAGTCAATTACAAACAAGCTGGCAATGCTGGTGATTGGTAGATTTTTTTATTCTCAGACTCCAAAAATCTTACAAGAGTGCTTTGATTATTTTTCATGAGTAATCAATCATATTAATGCTAAAAAAGAAGTTATTACTATTTGAGTAAAAAATGTTTTCATAGATGCCGTAACCATTATTTTTTGTGATATTTTAATAATTTAAGTATAAGTACAATTTTAAAATAGAATTTAATTTCATTACAATATTTAAACAATAGTTTGTTCAGAATTTAATATTGGAATTCAAATAACAAATATTTTATTTATTAAATATTTTTGTCAATAGAGCATTTGCTCTGATTATGTATTATTGTTGAGAATGATTTTTATTGTAAACTTACACTTGTAATAGATAAAGATTATTGAAGTACATTATAAAATAAAGATTTAATTATAAAAGCAAAATATTGCAAATATAACCCAACCAGGGTTTGTCAGAATGTTGCTAAGTAGTTTGGCTACATCTAGTAGAAATAAAAATACCATTATTAGCATTGTTAATAACATCATAATTCTTTAACTGGTGATGGTTAGAAGAACATATTATAATCTTTATTCCATGAATTTTTTTTTTCTGAAAAAGAGATCAGTGTAACAATCCAGAACTAAAATAGTAAAATCAGACAAGAAACATTTGAAAAATGGTCTCCTAGTTTTCTTTGAATCAAGCTTAATATTAATAATGTTAGAACAAGCTGGGGTTAAAAATATTCTGTTTTCATCTAGGCTCATAGCTTTATAGTTAACTAAATGTGTAAAAGGTGGCTTCTAGTGGTTGCATTAGATCCAAAGGTCTAAATATAGTGCTATCAGATTCAAGGCTTCTCACCGATGAAAGGCACAAGCTAGAAACTAGTTTGGAGATATTAAATAAGTTGCACTAGATAGGGAATTTATGCAAAATCTTCTAGCATCAATTAATTATTATAACTTGACTAAGTGGCACTTCTGTATAGAGAGTTCGCTACAGGAATCATCTTAACTAATCAGGAGAATTGTTAGGATGAATGGGAAAAAAAATTAATAAAGAAATTAACAGTATTTTCATATAGTAAATATGATATAGCCAGAACTGTATGGAAGGAAGTGTCAGTAGCAGGGTTGACATATGATAATGATGTGTTATGCATTATTAAAGTAGTGTTAGATTATTTAGAAAAAGTACAAACAGCAGTAGAAAGACAGGCATTAGATGCAGATGTGTGGACAGCAAAAAAGGCAATTCAGTGAGAAATGGGATGGTTGAGTTTTATAAGAGAGATGCAGAAACAAAATGAAAATATTCAATAGATTGTGGCTAAAAAGAGAATACTCAAAATAATATTTAATTGGGTTACAAGTTGCAACAAGATGAGTGAGAAAGATAGTATACTATCCAAAAGATTTGAATAAAGACTTCATGCCAGTATACTTGCACAAAAGATGAGGTGATTGTCTTAGGAAGATTGTTGACTGTTATGGTGGCAAAGAATGGGATAGAAGAATAGATGCATTAATAAAAAATAGTGAGTTGGAGGTATGGAGAACTAGTATAGAAAGTAAAAGAGTCTAAATGTTTATGGAAGTAAACAGCAAATTGGGTGTGACTTAATTTATGATAATAGCAAGGACAGTGGTCTATTGTTTAAGGCTTGAACAGGATCACTAGCAACCAGGGAATGTACACATAAATGGAGAAATGTGGATGATTTAGTGTGCAAGTTATGTAAGTAAGGCATGGAAAATATTAGGCATTTGCTAATTGAATGCAAATGCTTTCATGCAGAAATGTTACAAATAATGTTGTGGGAGAATAAATATAAACTAAGTGATTATACAGAAAGTGGATTCTTGGTCTTTATTCTGTGTTTGGAAAAAAGATAAGGGGATCTAGATATAAAGGTATGGATTGAACAATGATGTGGAAATGGGATGGAGCAGGATAGAGAAGAATATGGAGAAAACTCAAGGTGGGAAATGGAAAAGAGAAGTAAGATGGCTAACAGGATTGTCTTGGCATAGTGACTGAGAGAAGTTCCTGACTACAATAATGAAGTAACCATATCACATCACATGCAGTTTCTGTAATTTACCAACAAAACATCACATGATCACTATTTCCTATGCTTACACAAGCTGTCTGAAAAGTTTACTATTGCTAATAGTTTCTGTAATTTACTTCATTTTTATGATCTTTTCACAAAGTATATGTATATCTATTTTTTAGAAGAATAATGTAATTAGAATCAGATTTTATTTTAAAATTTATACTTTTAGAAGTCAAGAGGAATATATAATTTATGATCACAGCTTATAATCGATTGAAAAAGAATGCATTCATATTGATTATAATAGATTTTTTTGTAAATTTTTTAAAATTATAAGTAATATTTTAAATAGAGTTTTGTTTGTTTTAAATAATCTGAAAAATAATTTGTTTGGGTTTGAAGATACTAGGTTTAAACAAATTTTTTTTTTTAAATTTATGCTTTTTATCAATAATGCAGTAATTGTTCAATAAGAAATAAGTTATTGTTTTTATTAATCTTATCATGTTTCTTAGTTTAATTTTTCCCCCCTACAATTACAAAGTTGAAATAGCAATTTTTAAGAATAATTTTCATTTAAAAATATATATTTCTGACAAATAATTCAAAATTTCTAAAAATATAATAATGCATAACGGTAACCAAATAAAAAGTTGAAAATTTAATTTAACAAGACACTAAGAACTGCCAAAAAAAACTAAGAACAGTTAATAAATATATGAAGTCATTTCATTTTGGAGATTAAATGTTATAATTATTTACATTGTTATTAATAATAATTCCACAACACTTTTTTAAATAATTTCTCATTTTAATCAGAGAGGTCTCTGGCAAATTTTTTTTCATTAAAATATTTTATTTTCTGTTCTGGTGGATCACAATATTTATAGCTGAGTTCCCTAAATCATATTTTAAATTTTATTTACTTGTACAATTTTTTAGATAAACGATATTTAGTCATGCTTCCAACTCTAGATAAATATGCAGCAATATAATGATAAGAAAAAGAGAATAAAAGAAGCATGGTTTATATTTTCTTTTTTATTTTGAAATTCTTTAATCAGAGCAGTAATTAACCTTCAATATGTGCTGTTCAATCATATTTCTAACTCATTGATGTTATAGTGAGTATGCAGAGCATTTTCAAACTTAAATGCAAGATAGAGACTTTTAAAAGATAAGAATGACCATCTTATCTTTGTCTATAAGTTCAATTATATAAACCAATCTAGAGCATTTCTGAATGAGAGCATGAAGGTTTAATCTTCACAACTTTCTGACCATTGTATTATTAATTTATAACTAAATACAGGCAAAATTTTCGAATTTATGACTGGTAAATATTAGATGATGTTAGAATCAATTTAAGAACAATATAATTTCAATTTAAGAACAATATAATTTACAAGCACAGTTTTTGTTAATAATTCTTTAATCAGTGAGTAATCAGTCTTTGATGTGCGCTATTTAATCATGCTCTCATTTCATAATGCTTTAGATTGGCCTATATAATTGCATTTAGATAGAAAGATAAGATAGTCATTCTTATCTTTTAAAAGTATCTATCTTGCATTTGGGTTTGAGAACATTCTGCATATTCACTATAACATTGATGAGTTCGAAATATGATTGAACTGTGCATGTCAAAGGCTGATTACATTCTGAGAAAAGAATTACCAATGAAAATTGCACTTGTAAATTATTACATTTTTATTTTGAGAACAATATTTGACTTTAAAAATGTTCTCTGCACCAAAAATACATTAAGGTATATTTTATTTATGTAAAAAGCATTAATCTAATTGCATATAGATTTGTAAAAATCTTAGTTATTCATGATGCTAAAATTACCAATTGAGGCATTCAAATGTTATTTTTTTCACTACTAGATAAATCCTTTTTTGACAGATAATTTTCTATTTTCCTATTAATAATGTCTGGAATTATGGTATTGGCATTATTCAACAAGTATTCATTACCTGACTTCTGGAATAAAGTTTTTTTTTTCTTGGAAAGTATATTATTACCAGCATATGTATCTGACCTATGGAAAGGTCATCATAATTAATTGCTTGGTTTAACAAATGTCAGTCATGCATGGTATTATTATGAAGCCATGAACAATGCCACATCAAACTACACACAACTAAATGTAAATATGATGCTACAGCATCTACCCCCCTCACTAAATATCACATTTTGAACATGAATGAAGTACTGTAATCACATTTTGTTTGTGATTTAAATACTATATCTATTCAGTTCTGTACTGTAGTCAAAAGCATATTTTTTTCCTTGTGTGTTTTTTCCTTGAAAAAGTTTTATTCCAATAACATATGTTTTTAGAATCCAAAAATGTATCCAGCCTATGGAAAGACTGTCTTATATTTTTTTTAATTGGTTGCTTTAACAAATTACTTTCTTTGCATAAAATGCTTCATAAAATGATTATGGTTTATTAATGGTCAAATGAATAATTTTTTGCCTTTGAAAAATACACCCTGTAACAAAGAAATGCTTAACTTGAATATCACATGACAGTGTTACGAACATTTAGGAATTTTATAGATAAGATAGTATCAGCAGTGTTTATATTACACAGTGATACTAAGAAGATTAACATTTATTTGGCAAAATTTTCTATTCATTTCTGCCATCTATTATAAGCTTCAATAAGCTTATAGTAGATAGTGTAAAAGTAGTGATGAAAAGCAATGTGTATGCTAAAGTCATGTGATGTCTTGTTTAGTCATGTGATAAGAGATTACCCTTTATCAGAGTGTATGACAGAATAAATTTATATCTCCAAAACTTTTTAGAATAGTTTTATAAGAAATACTTTACAAATCAAAATGGAAAGCTATTTAATAAAAATACATAAAGATTATTTAAATCTTCTACATTTTGTAGATTATGTGGTTGATTTTCAAATAATGTTTCAAAGCTTTAGAAAATATTAAATGTATTATTAAATTAAAGTGAGAAAGTAGAACCAAAGATAAATATTAGCAGGATTAAAATAATTTACAATGGTTTTCTCAGAAAAAAATCATTAAAGATTGACAATCGTGAATTTAAAAAAGTTAACTATTAAATATCTTGATCAGATTATTAATACAGATGGGAACATAATGGATAAAATTAATCATAGAACTAAACTCAAGTATAGTGTTTTTAGTAGAAACAATTTATTAATTAAATAAATTGTCTGTGTTTGAAAAATTTTTTAACAAATGTATTTCAATAATAGATACTTATGGTTATAAGACTTGGACTCTAAAAAATAATTCCAGATTTTAGATCAATCAATAAAATATGGAGAAATATGAGTTTGGAGTGACAAAAGATAAAAAGTGAAACTCTTGCATGAGAGAAGAAACATGTATCACTCAATTGACATTATTAAAAAATGAGACTGAAATAAAGTTGTGCTGAACATATTGATAGAAGAGATGATAATAGATGTGAAGTTAAAATCTTAAACTGGTCCCCGAGAGGTTATTAAAAAGGGAAAGAGACCATAGGTGATATGGATAGATTTGTTGTCAATATATGAAAAAGAGAAGTTATGGATCAAAAAACTTAATTAATTAAAAACTTGGAGAGATCTTTATTCTACAGTAGATTGATAAAGGTTGAAGATGATGAAAATAATAATATCATAAAATCATTCTAAAATAAAGGTTTGTTTTACCACTAAATCCTTTTTTTTTTTCCAGTTTTTTTTTTACTGACAGAAAAGCATTGATTAGATTGTTTAAAGATAGCTTTATATTTATAAGATATCTTTGACAAAGATACATTAAAAAAGATGGATTTAATTATTAAAAGTTAATATTTACAATCATATGCATGTTTATAAATTTTTATGAAATTGTTACATATACTGTAAGACACCTCCTAATTTAAGATGCAGTAGGATTTTAATACCAAAAAATTGGAAAGAAAATGAACCTCCAAATTTAAGATGCATGTATATACTTAAATAGGAAACTAATATAAATACAATAAACTCACCTAATTTGTTACAAATCTTCAGATATACAGTATTTTCACTTTCTACATCTTCACTTTCAAAACTTGAATTCTCATCTTTACTATTTCACCAAGGTATGTCATCTTCAGGCCATTTAAATTTCAACCAAACATTATAATTACCTTGACAATTTGCTTTCATATAAAACCCCCCCCCCTGCCCCCCCCCCCCCCCCCCGGGGGCCCTATTTTGGGGGGGGGGGGGGGGAGTACATTTTTTATTAAAATCTGAATCATTCTAAAATAATTTATATTTTTGTGAATATTTTCTGAAAAAAATTAATGTGTAAAAAAGATTCTAAAATATAAGTTTTGACTTTAAAAATCAAAATGAAAATATTGGAACTATCAAAATCAGCAATATAACATTAAAATATTCTAAAACATTTGTTTTCACTTTAAAATTAAAAACATAAACATTGGAAACTGTCAAAATCATTGACAAATGCTCTTTTGTATAGACAAAAAAAAATCATCATTTTGAAAGGAAAGTTTTTATCACATTGTTATAACTTTAAATTTAAATTTAATTGCTTTATTAATTGTAAAAAAATTCTAAAGGTTATTCAGTACAGTTTTCTTGGTAATATAAAGCTAAAATCAGCAAAACAACAGAGTTAAAGCCATTTACAAAATTAATCCAAAAAGTATTGACATTTAATGTTAAACCTTTTTTCTTTTGAGTACAAAAGATTTAACATGCTATTCTACACAAGGATATTAATTATGATATTATGTGCAGCATAAAGCAAAGAACTTGTTCAAATTTAAAATACACCCCTCTTTTACAGGTCCAAACTTTTGTGAAAAAAGTGTGAATTACATTCAAAATAATACACTATTAATATATGATAGACATATCCATATAAAATATAGTCTAATGTTTAATGGCTCAGGAAGTTGTGTAACATTGAAACACTTAAAATAATAGGTTGTAAGTTAATGCTCAAAACTATAGCTCTTGTGTCAGATCAGTCTGATGCTGAACTAAACTACATGGAACATGTGACAAATTTGTAATGATGTTTAATCACAGTTAATATTTGTTAACAATAGTATTTCTGTATAGTTTGGCACAATGGTGGAGTATCAAACAATCATTGGATCATAATACAGGTCTGCCAATTTCAGGGTTTGAACTTTTTATCAATTTCTGAGCAATAAATCATTTTATTGGTAGAAACAGTAATTCAAAATTATATCTACAAAGATCAATATAAAATACTTTTATAATTTATACAAGTATATGGTATTAGGCATAAGTATTTTTCACTATTTAAATATTTTTCTATAGCACAGGAGAACTTTCTCAACAAAATTACATACTACTTCACTACATCTGGATATAGAATGATTCTTAACTGAGTTAATGAAAGAAGCTTTGTGACATATTTCTGATAATCATAGTAGGTAAAAAATCAATTTTTCCTCCTGTTCCAGTGATTAACAAACTGTCACAATGAAAAAGTGATTGGTTCTCTCTCCATGCTTCCTAAAGTGCAATCTTTGAATACTGTATATGTTATACAAAAACATAATTTAGCTATTCGCCATAGAATTATGACATCAGTGTCATGAAATGTTACACTATATGTTGTATCACAATCCACAATAAAACACATATTCTCATTAAATTTTATTTTAAATTGGGGAAAACTGCCACTGAAACATTTGAAATGATGCAGACTATTTATATTAATTAAGTCATGAATCACAATAATATTTTCATGTGATTTCCAAGATTTCATGATGGCAAAAAGAGCATTGAATAGGATCTGTGGTTCTGAACATTAAAAAAATGATTTCTATGCATCGCTGTGAGACTCATTGAGGGGATTATTGGTATTTCCAAAACCACAGTCCATTACATATGAATACAATTTGAAAAACTTATGTGTGCATGTTTTGTGCATCATTTGTTGATAATCGACCAAAAAGACACCAAAATAGAGCACTATGGAAACATGCAAAAAACTATAAACTATGAATCCAATATTTTCGGCAAACATTGTAATAAATGATGAGGTATGATTGTTTTCAATGTGAACCATTAACTATATATCAGAATTTAGAACAGAGATTGCTTTAAGAAGAAAAACCAAAAATATTGCAAATGCAAAAAAAAAAAATGAATCTGAACTTTGCTCTATTTTTTTTATATTCTAAAGGCATTATTTATCACAAATACATTTTTATGAACAATAATTTCATGCAAACTGTCTGAATGTCATAAATAAGACTGTTGGTCATTATTTCTGGGCTGGAAGTATTGCTAAAAGAGATGCGAGGGTTTGGGAACCAAAGAGATTAGACCATTTGTGAGATGTAGGGATGAAATAAAGAACCTTGTTGATGGGTTGTTGGGAAGAAACATTAAGAATTGTAGAAACTGGATTTAACATTGAAGGACTTTCACCCTGCAGTATATCAGTAATGGTGGAATGTTTTAATGTCCTATTAAAGAATTAAATTTTAAATATACTTTATATCTTTATGTAAACAAATGAGGATTATATCCATGTAAACAATAAGAGACTGTATCTTTGGTCTTGCTAGGACACCATCAATTATTAATTGGTAGTCCCTGAGACTAAACAAACTTTTTATAGTAACCTGTAATAGCTTTTTTGATCTGAGTTTATATAGAAGAAAAAAAAATTTCTCTACTTTTATTCCAAGTTGTTATAAGGACTAAAACCAAGAACAGCTATTCTAATTAAATTCAGGATAGAAGAGTTACTTTGGGTTACTAGAGAATACTTGTTTAGCCTCAGAACTGCCAATTAGTAATGCCAAAGGTAGTTAGTTATTTATACTTATTTTATGGATACAATACTTCAATTTTCTTTGTTTATATAATAATAAATCTAAGAAAATATTTCATTTAACATCTATATAGAATATTATATTTAAATATAAATATAGAATTTTTTTATCTACAAAAGGTCCAATTCACATTGTTTTTTTTTTCAAATCTTATTTATTCTATGAACCAAATTTCCCTACGTTCATATACACATTGTCCTATAATTTCACTTATCCTATGGTCATTTTAGAGATTCATTTTGAATTATTTATACAAATATATAGAGATTTAAAAAATTATACAAAGATTTACAAAATTTTAGATATATATTAAAGACATATTTTTAAATAGATGTTAAGACCATGTTAGACATTTTAAAATCAACATTGATATAAATGTGTTCTTGATTTTTTCTATTTTGAATTGACCCTAATGAGACTTTCATCTATATTCCTCCATATTTGAATATTTTATTTTCACATTTAAATCTTTTTTCTATGTCATATAACGACTGACTAAATGTAAGCTTTCAAAAAACCTTTGCAAAATATGACAATAAATTTCTAAACAATATTCTTATGTATAATAATGGTGCTTGACATCATTGAGTGCAATTTATTTTTTCAAAAAGTTAGTAGAGATATTTAAATTCCATTTTTTAAATCAAAAGAATTTTAAGATTAGTTGTCATCAAAGAAAGAAAATATATCTTAAAAATAACATTAATTTTATTATTATTAAAAACTTTTAAAAAAGTTTATTTATTGTTTTGATAAAAAAGTCATTCTAATTTGCCCAGTAAAAATTGCCTCTGCTTGCTATAACAAACTTTTTACAAATTGTCTTCCTAAAAATAAATATCTTAAAATAAAATCTAATTGCAATGATGTAAGTTTTTGGCTTAAAATAAGTATTTGATAAAAATATCATGTAAAATAATCTTTAATGAGTAAACGAATTACTGAAAATTATTAAGTGTCTAAAATGTCCATATAATGCTGAAATCTTCAGATTTTTTCAACTATTTTAAAATAGTAACTGCAGTAAAATAAAATTGGGCACACTAATGTAAGGTTGGAGATAGGCTTAAAAGAACATAGACAAGATATAGTGATTCACAGTGTCATCATAAAATTCAAAACAGCATACACAGTAAAATGTTGCTGCTAATCTGATGAAAACTGTTAACAGATCTTTTTTATACTCTTTTGTAAATGTTTTTTAGATATTAATAACCTTTTAACCGCTAATTATATTATTGGTTGTATGAGGTAAAAATCAAATCTTTTAATTGGCCATCTCACAAACTGAAGACAAAGCCTATTGTTAAAACATATCCGCCTATAATATTAAATTCAACTCAGATACGTTTATAAAAAGTATATTATTAATTTTTCAAGTTATGAAGAGAATGAAAGTTCTTTCAAAAATAAATTGCTATTTATTTATTCTAAAATATTCAATTTCAGCAACATAAAAGCTATAATATAAACAAAAAGATCGACTTTTACGTTATAGAAAAGTAAATATTTCTTTTTACTACAGCTTCAATATTTTTACAAAAATCTTCGATATTTTTCGAAAATAATTTTGTTTTTTTAGTTTATTTTTTAAAAATTATTTTTAATTTGTCAAATTATCCTTTTTTTAATACTTAAATCACATTCGAAATGAAAATCTCAGCGTTTATCTTTATTTTCTTTGATCAGGCGGTTTCTTTGTTTTTTCAGCCAATCAGAATGTCTTTGTCAGCTGAGAACTGCTGAGAGCCAATCACCATATGCTTCTTTTTGTTTAGCTTTAAATGCAGTTTTTTTTATTTTTTACTTGTAAAAGAATTCGGAAGAGGGCACCATCTTATAGAGCTTTTAAAAACCTATTTAAAAACATATTGAACGAATATTTTCGTATAAAAACTTGCAGAGTTAGAGTGATGTCAGATGTCTATGAGGAGCCTCGTAAGAGGCAGGAAAAGGGTTAGATATTGGATGAAACAGTTTTAAATGCATTATATATAAATAATTGAACAATTAGGAAATTATGTGAAATGTAGAGGTTGGTTTTAATCCATAATCTATAGTTCATCATTATACTAAAACAGTGATAATCAAATGGTTAGTTGCTTGGAGGGTCAAGATGTGTTTAATAATCAGAACTAACAGTCTAAATAGAGTGATCTTTAGCTCTTAAGTTTGCTACTATATCACAGTATTAAACAACATGGGTCAACTAATTCAATGATTAGTAGTGTGTATTATCATGTGATGTTATTCAAACATGACAAATTTGATCTTTGATTAGAGAGACTTTAACTATTAAGTTTGTCAATCCACTGCTACAATACATTACACAGAATATTGAGAAGCACTGATAGAGGTCAGCAAAATATAATATTAAATGTGATTTAATTGTGGTTAAGTTTTTATCAAGAAGACATGGGGGTAGGATTAAACAAACTTTTATGGATATTAATTTTTTATATCTTCATCACCTTATTCTTTCTAAAAGAATACAGAAAACCCAAATATTTAAAATGTAGATATAATAGCTTACATTTTAAAATTTGTTTTTATTTATTAATGAAACATTAGTATTCACTTCTTCTTTTCTGATACTTCAATCACATCATATAATCTTTATCATATATATATATGATCACTAGATGGAGCTTTACCAATAGCTCCTAACAAGCTTTTGTTTATATAAATGCTGAGAGAGATAGAATTCAATAACTCTTTCATTGTCTCCAACCTTTAGACCATCTGGTTGGAGACAATGAAAGAGATATTGAATTCTATCTCTCTCAGCGTTTATGTAAACAAAAGTTTGTTAGGAGCTATTGGTAAAGCTCCATCTAGTGATCATAAAATGCAAGCTAAGAGCAAGTTACAAAATTTATAACTTGTTTATCATATATATATATATATTATATAAACATTGAAATAGATTTTTCTATGTAATACATCCATTCAAATCTTTGAATTAACATATATAAAATGAGAAGATATTTGGTTGCTTGTGAAAATTTGAAGAAATTGTTATATTCCAAATTTTTATACATAAAAGCAAGTCTGACTTACATTTCTTATATCATCAGGAATGTTAAGCTAAGAGCAATTATAGTTTTGGATTAATAGTCAGATCAATACCTCTACTAGATAGGTAATTTCACTTTGCCCCCACCCCCGCTTACATTAAAACTGAAAGTTTATCTAGATTATTGAATGAGAAAATCCTATTATAATCCCATTATATTTCAATATTTATATCTACAATTCCCGAAAATCTTTAAATTAATAGATGAATACATGTTATACAGATATATGAAAAACAAATTTAAAAAAAATCTTAATAATTAACAAATCATATTAAATTTTCAAAATATCAAAATTACTTAAATAATATATTTCTCTGCTCTCAATCCCTTTTTTAAAAAGACTTGGTATTAGTAATCAATATTTCTGAGGAAAAAATATGTACGAATAGACAACCATTAATTCAAATGTTATATATATATATATATTATAACGTTTTTCGTTTTGCTAGGCCTCTACACGCTAATATAAACTGCGCGAGTTGATCAAGCTATGTCAAAAAAGAAGAAAGTTGTATTTCTATTCTAAAAACATAGCTATATTTCCTGATCAACTCGGCCTATTAATAGTTGAGAATTATGCTATTGACAAAATCGGCTTTTAATTTATTCAATATGGGTGCCAGGTCCTTTTATTCTAAAGAGACCACTGAAATCTGTCACCAGCACATCTCGCAAATAAAAAAAAGAAAATACTTTTAAACTAATCGGTATTGCATCATACCGTAATGAGAATTATTTTTTTAAAATATTATTATTCCTGGAATTTATTAAACACATTGGCAAAGGTAAATTATATATTTAAACATCACTAAAATAATATTAATAATGCATAAATGAAAATTGGTATTAGAAATATTTTTTTATTCTAATAGATTAAAAAATAAAATTTGAAAGGCAATTATTTATCAAATAAATTGGAGAGAACACATTTAATTCAGATGTGAAATATTAATAAAAAAATAATAACAGTTAAACAATTAAAAAGTTCTTGATTAAATAAGAGTCTCTTGATCAATTAAATTAAAGTCACTATCGGGATCCTTTTATAAGTATATTTTTAAGAATTGTTTGCGAACGCTTAAATTTGTCACAATCAGGATAATGAAGCATAACTTACCGGTAAGTTTTAGTGAATTCACGATGGTTGTAGATAACTATGCATAGTTTTTTGGGGTTAAAATGAGCTCACGGCCTTTGATTATTAGTTGATCTTGCGGTCCATTCTCCTAGTCGGTCATGAAAGCTTTTCTGGTATACATCTTCAGGCACGATGTCTTCAGAAGCTCCGGTTCACTCCGACATGCCGAATTACTTCAGCATAGAGCGATCTTGGATATATTATTGTTATCCAAGACCAACTAGAGAAACCAACGAACAAGACATTCTTCAAACTGACCTCTGCCTTTTATACTAGAGGCCCAGTTTTCCGACTTCTGCGCATATCTTTTGTTTGTCAAAATATACGTTGATAATCTTATATATTCTTTATAAAATTTATGTAACAAAGTCTTTATTTTTTTCAGAATAATTCTGCCATCTTTAATTAGTTGAAGTATTTTTACTTTCTCTTATCTAGATTGGTAATTTATGTCTTTTGTTCTCTCCAATTCTACTTTTATTTCTAATTACATTTAAAAAAAATACGAAGAATAATTTAACTTTCACTGTACATTATTTTTTTTAAAAAAAAAATTAGTCAAAAAAAAATCTAAATTTACTTTTATTCTTTAGCTTTTACCAAATGCCAATATATTTGCAACGTATATAAATAAACATTACAATACCACCAGCGTCAGAAGATGAGAATAAATAGGGGTTTACACTAATTTTATTTTTAAGTTTTTAAATTCATATCCGTGTGTTGTTGTTTTTTTTTATAGTAGCGTGCTGATATGTCATGTAGACTCATTCAACAAGCGACGTTCGGCTTTAACGCCCACTTTTAGGTCTAACATGGCAGGAATGGAAAATATTTCACATTCATCTGTGTCCTTTCCGCTTTAATGTAATATTAACAATAAGAAGCCCAAGTTATAAGCACTAATGAGCATTGCTCATCATTTTGAGTCTTACAGGCTCGTGGCAACTTGGTCTGCCTTCCTTTTTATTGGGATCCCTGCTAGAAATAGTCTGATGGGCATATAAAGGTGGTCTTATGTTAATATACTGCATACTAGGACTTGGGGCTATGTTTTTCCCTCTTCAGTAATGACCTACCCGGTTAAATACTTGTGACTTACGTCTACATCAGCCACGATCATGTTTTTTTTAGACATATCAAAAAAATATCCATATACTGTATTTTTTTTTTCTGGAAGTCATATTAAAAAAATATTTTAATAATCAGGGTTTAATTAGTTAGTTAGTTTTTATAATTTTTTTTTTTAAACTACTATTTATTTTCCGGCTGTGAGTTTTTTTTTTGGGTCAACGTTGTAACGTTCTTTATCATTACAACTTATCTCAGGTTGTGGTTAAATCGAAGCCCTAGTTGGGTAAGCCATTATAACATTTTCCATTTTGTTAGGCCTCTACACGCTAATATAAACTGCGCGCGAGTTGATCAAGCTATGTCAAAAAAGAAGAAAGTTGTATTTCTATTCTAAAAACATAGCTATATTTCCTGATCAACTCGGCCTATTAATAGTTGAGAATTATGCTATTGACAAAATCAGCTTTTAATTTATTCAATATGGGTGCCAGGTCCTTTTATTCTAAAGAGACCACTGAAATCTGTCACCAGCACGTCTCGCAAATAAAAAAAAGAAAATACTTTTAAACTAATCGGTATTGCATCATACCGTAACGAGAATTATTTTTTTAAAATATTATTATTCCTGGAATTTATTAAACACATTGGCAAAGGTAAATTATATATTTAAACATCACTAAAATAATATTAATAATGCACAAATGAAAATTGGTATTAGAAATATTTTTTTATTCTAATAGATTAAAAAATAAAATTTGAAAGGCAATTATTTATCAAATAAATTGGAGAGAACACATTTAATTCAGATGTGAAATATTAATAAAAAATAATAACAGTTAAACAATTAAAAAGTTCTTGATTAAATAAGAGTCTCTTGATCAATTAAATTAAAGTCACTATCGGGATCCTTTTATACGTATATTTTTAAGAATTGTTTGCGAACGCTTAAATTTGTCACAATCAGGATAATGAAGCATAACTTACCGGTAAGTTTTAGTGAATTCACGATGGTTGTAGATAACTATGCATAGTTTTTCGGGGTTAAAATGAGCTCACGGCCTTTGATTATTAGTTGATCTTGCGGTCCATTCTCCTAGTCGGTCACGAAAGCTTTTCTGGTATACATCTTCAGGCACGATGTCTTCAGAAGCTCCGGTTCACTCCGACATGCCGAATTACTTCAGCGTAGAGCGATCTTGGATATATTATTGTTATCCAAGACCAACTAGAGAAACCAACAAACAAGACATTCTTCAAACTGACCTCTGCCTTTTATACTAGAGGCCCAGTTTTCCGACTTCTGCGCATATCTTTTGTTTGTCAAAATATACGTTGATAATCTTATATATTCTTTATAAAATTTATGTAACAAAGTCTTTATTTTTTTCAGAATAATTCTGCCATCTTTAATTAGTTGAAGTATTTTTACTTTCTCTTATCTAGATTGGTAATTTATGTCTTTTGTTCTCTCCAATTCTACTTTTATTTCTAATTACATTTAAAAAAAATACGAAGAATAATTTAACTTTCATTGTACGTTTTTTTTTTTTAAAAAAAAATTAGTCAAAAAAAAAATCTAAATTTACTTTTATTTTTTAGCTTTTACCAAATGCCAATATATTTGCAACAAATATAAATAAACGTTACAATATATATATATAAAAGTCTTTAATTCAAAAATGTCTATTATCAGGACAAAATTACAACACAGTTTTGATGTTTGATGTACTGTTTTAATTATTGTTATATAAATATTTTATGCTGGATATTCATATTAAACATTTTAAAGTAATATTTACAACATTAATGTAACTTGAAGAGATTTGAATTCAGACTTTCAAGCTCCCTACAGCTATCCACTTCATCTTATACAAGTGATTCACATGGCCACATACATGCCAAAAAGATAAATGATCTCCAATATACATATTTTGTGCTGTATCAGAACTCATCAATTTGTCCAGGTCATCATCTCCCATATATATATATGATCAGTGCTCAGTTTATATTAAGATAGAAAATCTTCATATTTTAATTGATGGGCTTCAATCTTTTCCATCCTCCAACTTTTCAGCCATCCATATTGCTGAAAATCTGATCAAGGAGCATTCAAAACCCTTGTTGATGCCAATATTGTAATCATATCCATATTGGCTTTAAGTCACTCCGACCCCTCACATATAAGACCTTAATATGTTCATTTAAATACACAGAAGTACAGGCTAAATAGGTAGTATTTAAATACAGATATATTTTCTATACTGAACTTAATGTAATGTATAATAGATTAGAACTCAAACATTCAAGCTCCCTACAACCATCCACTCCATCTTAAACAATGAATATACATGACCACATATATGTGAAAAAGATAAATGATCTCCAATAGACATATTTCATGCTGAATCAGCACTCATCAGTATCTTGGAAATTATTTATCTTTTTTACATGTATGTGACCATGTGTATAAGTTGTATAAAATAGAATGGATAGCTTTAGGGAACTTAAAGGTCTGAGTTCAAATCCCTTCTAATTATATTAAGTTCAGTATAGATAATATACTTGTATTTAAGCATTAATGTTTACACTAAACAAAAAGTATATATATAATAAACCATAAGTGTACAAAACTATTTGATTATCACATGTAAATTGCATTGCCACTGGTTAGTGCTTTAGATTAACCAATACATTAGCAATCAAAGCAATATTCAGATATTTGCATTTATAATCAGTGCTATTTTGAGACCAGATTGCTGATATTGTATTAGTTAATGTTAAGTTTTAACTGGGAATGATGATATATATGTATATATAAGACTATAGATGATAAAATTAATATTTATTTAAATTATTATTAGAGTTTGGATCTATTAAAAAAATGAAAAAAAAAGTTCTGAAACTACTATGTCTACCTGCATGTATATCAAAAGTATATATTTTGTTTTTTAACTATCTAAAGTGGAGTTTGTAATTATTTTGATACTTTAAAAGTTTAATATGATTTGTTTATTGATGAAAGTGGTTTTTTTTTTTGCTTCAGCATTTGTATTTTATATTTTTCCTTTCGTTTGTATTTGTAGTTTAAATTTGCATACATTTGCATAATGTAGTGGGTTCTTTCTTTTTTATAATTTAAATCTGAGTGCACTTTCAGTGAAATTCACCATAGCTATGATTATGGTGAATTTCAAGGGAAATGATCTCCACTTTAGGTTATAAAAAAGAACAAACCATTTTGCTATGCTGCATAGATGAACATCATATGCAAATTTGAATTATATGTATATATATTGTTAAAAGAAAGTTGCCTTAACAGCAGTTTGGAAGTTGCTGATTGTTATTGATATTGGGATTGTCTAAGTGTTGATTGGTTTTTGATGATTACTTATAAATCCATTTATCCTTGAGTATTATTTCATTTATTATGCAATTTGAAATTTATAATTGCAGTTTGTAATGTTATTCGGAATAGGTAAACAAAGAGGTTTATTTAAACTTTTTTGTATCAATAATTTAATCTCTGTGATTCAGTTGCAATCTTTAGTATCTATATAAGTATATTAGATCATTAATAAAGGGGGGATTTCACCATTATTGTTAAAAGGAGGTTGCCTTGACAACAGTTTGGAAGTTGTTAATTGTTATTGGTATTGGGATTGTCTAAGTGTTGACTAGTTTTTAATGATTATATATATCATTGTATACATTATAATTCTTTGATAAAGATTATAAGATGTAGTTAAAATGTGAGGAATGAAATAGTATTAGTGATTCAATTACAACTAAACATCTTTTTAAATGAGAATAAGTAATTATCATATCAACATTTTAAATTATTATCGATCCTTTCCTGGATGACGTTCTTTCCTAATTTAATCCAGATTTTCTGATCTCTAGCCTCTCTTCTCCACATTACATCAGCAAACTCTCTGTTTCATCCACCCATCTTACATATCATCTCTTGTAATCTCTTGGGATTCAGTTTAAGATTTCAACTATCCGTTTCTTATCATCTCCATCGCTGATCCATTTCAGTTTTTTAATTATTTCAATGATATTAGTTGTACCTGTTTGCTGTCTAACCCACATAACTCGTTTTTCGATCTCTTCTTATTACATTTAATATTACAGTATGTGTGTGTGACATATATATTATGAATTTTATAACTTAAACCAACTTTGAATTTTATAGCTTCTTTTGCCATGATTTAACAATATTTTATATACTATAGTTTGTTTTTCTTATTTATTTTTATTCTTTATTTTACTTTTATATATCCCCAAACACATTTTTGGAAAAATATAAAAAAGTATATTTAAATTTTATAAATTGCTTTTGCATTAAAAATGAATAAATTATTTTTATAAAGCATATGAATAATAACCTCATATAAGTGAACCCAGAAAATAAGTTCTACCAATTAAAACAAGAATTACTCAATCAAGACATTATCGCACAATACTAGAATAATCAACTAGTTTTAAGCAGACAAGCATCAAACAAAAACCCGATTTTAAATAGGATTACAAATGAAAACAATAAACTGAATTAATTATTACTAAAGAAATTGAAACCAAAAAATAAAATACCTAAAGGTAAAAATATTTTGCTACGCATGATAAAAACTAGATCAACGCAAAACAAAACTCAATTCTTTAAAAATTAGTTAAGTCCACTTGGATAAAAACATTGAGATATTATATACTTAAATTAAAAATGCAAATGAAGACAAAACAGAAGCAGATGTTAAAATGACACTTGTAATTATATATAAATGAGCAGAAAGTCTTCCACGGCTTAGTGCAGCGGTGGAAGGCAGACTAGTCAAAGATCTCTTTATCGAAGTTTAACTACGTCATGGCCAGTGTTTTACGTCACGTAATCCTCCATCCGTGCATATTACCCTGTTATTAATAAAAAGAATGATAGAAAATAGCATCCATGAACTATTAAAGATCCTGGAGTTAAAGTCCATGAGTTGCGTCCCCAAGTTCTGTACTTCCTGTGCGCACACTTCTTATCAGTTCCCGGACTATAAACTCTCATGTATTATTACGATATTTTTTTGAAAACCAAACACTGAAAATTTACTATTTTGGAGAGCAATATTCTTTTCATATTAACACAGAAATACTTTGGATATATTAAAATTAATAAAACTAATTAACATGCTGTAAGTATTGATAATTTAAACAGTAAACTTTATCCCATCCAAGGCAGAAATATTTCATACACGAATGTACAAAACCATTTATATATATAGGGAGATAATAAAATTGTTTATATATATAAAATAAAAAGAAAGTACAAATAACTGATGAACAGATTAAACATGAATATAAATGTAGACATCGTATGCATTTTTCTTTTTAGTCTTGTATTATAAATCTTCCCCATCGCCGGCCAAGCGTACGCTTCCAGTAATTTGTAAATTGATAGACGGAGTCGGCCGCCTATTATTACCTTCAAAAGTTTGCGAGAAAAGAATTGCATTTAAAATTGATAATCACTCCTGAGCTGAATACTAAATTACAATTCGTGTTTGTAGTCAGTCATGAAATGAAATCGGTTCGTCTGAGATTGCGTAATCAGAAGTCTGATTTAAAAGAGTTTTGTTTTTGCCGATTTAAAAAAAAAAAAAAAAAATACAGCCACTTTATGTATGATAATTGTTAAAATTAAACATTTTGTTAAATAATATAAGTTTACATGATTTTTTTATTTTTTAAAAACCGTGTGTTTTCGCATTTGATCCAAAAAGTAAGTGAAATGAAATTGGGAACCGAAATGCTTAAGACGTTCAGTCAAAAGATAAAAACGTAATGTAAAGTGTCAAAACACAATCTGAAAACAAAATAAATAGGTAGTTAGGTGTGATAAGACTGCAGACATTTCTAAACTTTCAAAACATTGATCAATCATACATTTGTATACCGCTGCGCTGACAAAGATTAAAAAAAAAGAAAGAGCGGTTAGTTTTAATCAAAGTTGCTATCAAACTACGTCTGCAGGGAATAACATCTTTCAGATTCACATGTGTGTTTAAAAGGATGATACAATAATAATAATAAACAGTCACTCACAAACGAGTATGACCATTAAAAGAAAGAGAAAAAGAGACAGAACTGCTCTAACAATGAGTTTTGTGGAGACTGTGTAAGCCAATCTGTAAACTTCAAACAGGTTGGTCCGTTTTTGTTTTTTTTTGTTATTTGATATTTTACAATGCTTTCTTTTAATTGCTTGAGCAGAAAACTTTTCTTTCTGAAATACTTCAACAAAAATCATGAAATTCAATAAACATCAAAATAAAAATCATGAAATTCGATTGCCGGAAGTGTCAGCCTTGGAATCGATCTGAGGACTATACCACTGCGCTGAATTATGCAAAACAAAATAATCGAACTGCTTTACTGCTCAGGAGTTCGTAAGAAGTTCGGAGGGCTGAAAATGCCATAACTTTAATCGATTCGAGGATCTTAGATTCAGAATCTGACATTCAACCCTTGCATTATTCCATTACATACGCTGATTGTATTACACGCAAGCCCTATTTAGGGTTCTGTAAGAATAGTAAGGAACTACGTGGTAATGCATCTGTCTACCAAATCCTATGACTTGGGCTCAAATTCGGGTCAGATAAACTGGTAGTTCAAATCAGGCATAGGATGTATTTTCATATAAATTGCACATATACAAATTAGCTAACCATCCACGCTCTGTCAATAAATGGACATTTGGCTATGTTTAGTTAAAGTATATGAAACATGGACGGAAAAACAAACTATCAATTGGCTAACCTGACGAGGAGTACCGTCTTTTCCACTGTTTCCCCTGTTGGATAGGTCCTGGCTCTATAATGAGCTATATAAAGACCGTCTCACATTTATTAATTTATATAGATATAAAGAGATGATAATAGATGGCCAATTGAAATTTTAAACTGGATTCCAAAACATTGTAAAAGACTCAGAAAGAGGCTACATAAGATGGATGGATGAAATAAGAAAATGTGCATGGGTATTGTGGAGAAGAGAAGCTAAAGATCGGAGAAGATGGATTAAACTTGGAGAGACCTTCATCCTGCAGTGGATTGATAATGGTTGTTGTTGTTGATGATAATGATAGATATAAAATTTCAAATAAGAAAAATAACTGCAAAACTGTTTTAAAACTTCAACTTTAAATTACCATATAAATAAAATAAAATTCTACTCTATTAAAATAATATGGTAGTGTGCATATCGATTTTATTTGCTTCAAAAACGAACACATTTTTAGATATGTATTCGGCAGAAAATTTATCTTCACCAGTCAGGACAAAACGCAAGGGTCGCATATCAGCCCAGACCACTTTCACCACGCGCGCACGCCCTACACGTATACGGTACGTGTAATATAATATTAGTATTTTAATATTTAAAGGAAAAAAATTCGGTAGATAAATATTTTTGTTTTAAATTATCCTTATTTTTTTTTTATCCCCGTCATTCTTTGTTTGCTAATCTTACATATCTTTAATACCCCCCCCCCCGGATAAGTTTTATTAATTTCAAAAAATAACACAAGGATGTGGTTGGATTCCTATATAAATAAATGCATAAATGTTTTATTTAAGCCATAAATAACTCAAGAGAACCTTATTCTTGTTTATTAATAACTTTACTGCCTTAAATAAAAATTATAAGAACTATTCAATCTTCAGCTGCTAAAGATAATCCCTACTGAAGAGTAGCTTTCCTTAGTTTTTAGTATTATTATTATTAGACAAAAAAGATTAGTTTTAGTCGACCAAATAGGTTTGAAAATGCACTTTATCTATTATGCATGCAGTATAACCCTTTAAAATAATTCGATTATCTATCCCTTTATATTATTGAGCGTCATCAAATGTTAATAGCATGATCCAAAACTGTATTTATATATGTTTATTGAGGAATATCATTTAATTAAGACTCTTAATTAAAATAAGTAAATAAGTTAAATAATGGTAATTTTTGTTGCCTTTTAAAATTCTAATGGCATACAAAAACAAGCAAACCTACTCCATGTCAAAAATAAATAAAACATCAGTTTTCCTTAGCATAAAAACCTTTAATTATTTTAGAGAATATATAGCAATCAAAGAAATCTGAGATCGATTAAATTAAGATCCAGCTGAAGTTATGTTTTAACTCTACTGAAACAGAAGTGTTGCTGTTAATTTAATTCTGTTGATGTTTTAGTATTCCTGGATTAATAATATTGCCATATAAAATAGATAAGTAGCAATAATTCAGTATGCCTAATACTCTCTCATTACAAACTTCATGCACTGTTAAAGCATTTTCACAGAGCAAAACTCTCCATACAGTACTGCCACTCAGTGCATGCCAGGGTAATCAATGGATGCAGGAAAGTCTGTGCATAAAACCCCTATCTAGTGTTTATTCATCCAATATCCCCAGACTAAAGAATAATGATAATGTGATGTTTAGTAGTCTAAAGCATTTTCTTCTTTCCTATAATTATCATTGCTTCTAGATACCTTCCAAATTTAAGTGTTATTCACCAAAGGTCATCATGGTCTTCAAACTTCTCTATCTTTTGGTCTTTTTCTCAAAACCTTTTTACTATATTTAGCAAATCTTTTTCTTAAATCTAATTTCAATGATTGACAGAATAATTCCTTATTCTTATTAAAAGTCTGTTAGGTCATTACAATTTTCACTCTGATTTCTATATCACCGCATTAACCATAACTGACTTCCCATACAGTTAAATTACTACTTATCTGCTCTGTAACTTTCTATTCTTTCTTTTCTATTTTTATTCCTTTATACTTATTTTCATCTCCAATTTTCTGTTATTTCTATCAATTTTACACAAGTATTTCATTAAGTTCTTTCCCCCATTATCTGTTAATACTACACTTTCATCTCTAGATTGAATAATCTGAACTATCTTATGCTCAGTTCTAATTTAATCCTCATCAAAACAAATCATTACAATTGATACATACAACAAATAAAACTGAAGATAAACAACGTTTCTAGTTTGCACCTCTTTTTTTATTACTAACTCTTGATAAATGCTTGGGCAGATAGTAGTAATTTTCTTTTTAACTCACCTGTCCCTTATTCTTTTGTTGTAATTAATTTAGTCAATTTGAGTCCGTTTCCTGCAGTTTGTAAATCCTTTGGCTAGCGATTTATTGAGTGTATTCTGTTTTTCCTAATCACAAAGATTTTGTTTTCTTCTATTTAAGATTATGTAAAATCATAATTTTTTCTTGTTCTCTTGTCAGAGTCAGCTGTGGGGGGGTCTTAAATGTGACCTTTTCTTTAACATTTGCAGGCATTTGACATTCTTGTGTCCCTTCTGGGCTAAGGAAAGCTTGCCTGCACTATTCATCAACTTCTGTGCAAAGATCGTTTTCTTTTGGAATCTCTAAATAAAAGAAAACTGGAATTTGTTTATATAAATTGCTAGCAGGAAGACATTATAAATCCCTTTTAATTTTTAGGTAAGAAAATGAACTTATCTGCCAGGGTGTTTAATGTTACAATACTCTTATACACTCTCCAAAAAATCCACTGGAGAAATCTAGGTCAAACTTTCATATTTTGTTTGATATACAAAATTAGCAATAAACTTTAAAATTATTTATAATTATTTTTGGCTAAGGTTTGTCTGTGTGTTCTTTTCTTAATTGTCTGAACAATGTTAAAGATGTCTTTGTCTCCCTGGTTCTAGCTGGTAGATTTTATCATCATTGCTTACTGTTGGATCACCATAAATTAAATTTTCTAGGTAGTTAGTGACTTAGTGACACCCTCAGTGACCAAAAGAAGATCGAAGTGACCATTACAATAAAAAATAAAATTTTGGCACCCAAAACATTTGACAATATCATGGTCTATATTTTGGAGATTCCAAATATTATTTACTGTTGAAATTTTTAAAAACTCATGATTTTTCATAATCAACAAACCCTAGGCATAATGGCAGTTCATATTCATAAATTTTTTCTCTCAATTTGTTTAATATTTGAATGTGATCCATTGAATAAAAACTTTATTAAATCCAGCTTGGTCAGTTTGAATCCAAAGTTATCTGTATACTAGTTATCACTATCTTGGTAAAGGTCTTGTATAAGACTGATAAAAGACTGATGGAGCCATAATTTCTAATACCTTCTTTTTTATCTTTCTCAAAATGTGATATCATTACTGCATTTTTGCAATCATCTGGTACATTATTATTTAGACATTTGATACACATCTTGTCAACAATTTCATTATTTCTTCATTTGTGTCTATTAAGACATCAATAGTAATTGTATTTTTTGGAACTTTTTCTTCATTATGTTTTTACTTCATGGTTGAATTCTTCATTTAAAATGCATGGCAATTCAGAATCTAGCTTATGGTGAAAATATTTATTAATGTGATAATTTTAATACAATCTATACCACAGAAAAAATTATTTGGCTGCCAACTTTTTTGCTTGTCACCTAAAAATTGAACTATCTTTTTTATGACTTAGCAAAATTAGTTGTGAAGCATTCCTGTTGACTTAATAGATAACATATTCATCCACCAAATTCACAATCTGTGGTTCAAATCGAGGCTGAATAAACATTGGAAATATTTTTCAGATTACAAGCAAATTTAGAATTTCTCTTTCAGCTAAACAAGCCACAGCAAATGTATTTAGCCATCAGTATCGATCAGATAATGATTATACAACCATTATTGGCTAGAAGATGCAAAATTTGGTTGGTCAAATGAGCACCAATGCAGCTGACTATAATAATGAAAATGACTGTAATATGTTGCATTTTTCACCCCTGGTAGAATAAAATATATACTTACAGGTGCTGAGTTCATGCTTTAACACTATTTTTAAAAGTGATTTTTTAAAAAAATCTCATATAGATATATAAGGTAATTCACTGTCTAAAACATTGTGATAATGCTTCATTTTTTAAAAAACTACTAGAAGACACTCAAAAATTTTAAATATTTGTAACATTAAGATTCATTTATTTCAAAAAGTGTTTTGTATTGGAAAGTTCTTTAAAATTTGTCTCTTTAGATACATATTTTTTTATCATTAAAAGCCAGTCAACATTTAGACAATCCCAATATCATTAACAATTAACAATTTCAAACTGTTGTCAAGGCAACCTTTTAACAATAAAGGTGGAATCCCACTTTTATCAATGATCTAATATATTTATACAACTTGAACACAGACATTGAAATTATTGATACAAAGAAGTTTAAACAAACCTCTTTAAACTGGTAAATATAACCTATTCTGAATGCAGAACTAATAAATAGTCAATTTTAACATTAAAAGCTGCAATTATAATTCTCAAATTGCATCCAAAGTATTACTTAAATAATAAGTTTAATAATGCTTAAGTCCATTTTATCAAGATCACATTGTCTGATGTTTATTATTGGATTTTTTAAAAAATCAATTAATACATACCATTTACTATATGTATGTTATCTATGGTTCATCCACACTTGTAAAATAAACATTAGTATTTTCTAATTATGCATAAGAATTGTTTGTTTGAGGTTTGAACTCTCCCACATCTCATTTAATAGGGATGTGAAGAGTGATTCTAATTGCTTGTTAAAATATTAAAAAGTTAAACTTCTATATAATGTCACTAAATTATGATCCTTACTCCTAGGAGGCTCAAAGTCATTGGCTAAGGCAGTAATTCGCAGATGAAGACAAAAAGTGCTAAGAATCTGCTTATTGTAGACCCAAGCTGTCATTAGATGATGACCTATCTTTTAATTACTTACAAATTGCAGTGACTCTCAAGTAAAGCAAGATGACATGAAGTAGAAGAATTGTTTAATATTAAATGGGTTATTGCTGGATTTTGTGAAGTTTGAAAAATATGTGAAATAACAATTGATTTGAAAAGGGAACACTATTTTATCTAATATAAAGATACAGAAAAAATATATGGCTTTATTGCTTAGGAATTTATAAGAACTTGGAGTGCCAGAACTGTGAGCCCAAACTCGATCATGTGACATCTTGATCCCAAGTCAGATGCTCTACCAAATATTCCAAACCATGCAGGACATAAAGACACAAATATTAAATGATTAGTGGAATTGGATTCCTTATGAATAAAAACCAATATTGTGGAAAATGGTAATATATCAGATAGAGTGGTATGTTTAATTATTCAACTTAAAGGAAAATACAGATAAGTCAGGTTTGTGCCCCAGTAAGTTACCATTAAGATAAAAAAAAGTAGAGGATATAAATATAAAAAATGCTTTTAATCACAGCAAACAACATTTTTGACTTGTCATGAGAGATTTTAATGCTAAAATTGATAAAGGATTGAAAGATGAAAATACTGAAATCAATCTGGTTATGGTGATAAAAATGAGAACGCAGAGCAGCTTAGTTTCAAAATACATGTTTATTCACCCTTCATATGAATTATACAAAGTTACATATCAAATATAGTGTTTCTATTAAGATTACATCGCATATATATAAAATTCTTATCAATCAAAATACACTGTAATTTACAATGAATCCAACATAATAATCAATAACATATAGTAAATCAACATGTTAATTTACTTTAAAAGGAACTTTAGGAGCATAAATGATATCAAGTTAACATAAACCTCCTTTCAGGGCCAACCATCAGAATCAATATCTTTGATTGCACGAAAATCAATTTACATGCAGAGCAGCTTATGCATGTACTTGTAGAATTTGAGGTGGAAAAAAAGTGTACATTATATTTTTCTTTGAGAAAAATGTTAAATGAAGACACAACAGAATTGAATTATATATTTTGGCTAACAGAAAATATTTATTTCGATATTGTAATGATCTTAATAGATTTAATACATTGAGTGATCGTTGATCAGAGAAATGTAAGATATTAGTGCAAAACTAGAAAGGAAATCTATTGAAAAAAACAATATTAACTGATGATATTCTTAATCTTCAGAAACATTCCAATGAATTTAAATTAAAATTTACTAATCGTTTATAAAATATTAACAGATTTTGAAAACGGTTCAAACTTAATTGAGATCAATGAGAATGTAACGAATTCTCTAATTTACCAAAAAAAATTCTGCACAGGTGAGAGAAAGTATAAAGAAACAAGAAACATGAAAGTGTTAGAAAATGATTCAAGAACTAAATATTTGAAGTTCTATAAAATGGTACAAAAAGGGTTAAAATCGATGTAAACAAATATAAGTGTTATTCGGCAAGAAAAGCTATAGAAAAGAATAAAAGTTTCAAATCTTGATATCAGAAAAAATATTATTTCAGCAATAAAAAAAAAATGAAACTATTGTTTTAAAAAGGGACAACGTGAAATATATGGACGAATTCTTCTAAGTAATCAAGACAACTAAATATCCCCTACGGTTATTACATTTTCTGAATTTCCCCGCATTTTAAATGAAACTAGACATGCAAAAATCTATAAAGCAAAAGTTCCAGGAAATGTTAGAATTATAATGGACAATTTAAAAGAAGGGTGTCGAAGAAATAGAAAAATTGTTGGCCAATTTGTATACCAAATGTTTAAATTATAAACATATATTGGAAGAATGCAATAATAATATCAATATTTTAAAAAAAATCATAAAGAAGACATTAGAAATTACAGATCAATCAATTTTATATCATTTCTATACAAATATTTATATAGATAATTACAACTCGTTTCCTGTGAACTTTGGATTCGAATCATCCAAAAGAACCAGCTGGATTTAAAATTGGGTCCAGGGTGATAGATTATATCCATGTATTATGAAAGGGTATAAAAGGGCCAATGCAAATAAGTTGCCAATATGCTTAGGATTTGTAGACTATGAAGTAAACATTTAATGTATGCATATTTGCAATGATTAAAGACATTGGATCATCAAGATAAAGACCTATTTATTTATCAACATTGGAGACCTGAGAGAAAAATCCCAAGGCTTTTAAAAAGACTTTCACATAGCCCACATTCGAACCCAAGTGAGCATTGCAATTAGATGCATTATCTCTATATCATGAGATCCTTAATTTTTTGGATAAGTTGTAAATAAATAATCGAATGACTGTCTCGTTCTGGAGTTCTTAAAAAGTCTAAACACCGATATGCAAGAACTGTAATTGACACAAGGATCTTAGTTCAGAGGGTCTGGCACTTTTTTTTTCTATGTGTCATAGCGTCGGCCGGGAGGCGAACCTGCTAACCCGGGATAACTGCTTTTAAGGCAGCTGTGCTGACCTCTCGACCACCAATAGTATAATAATACTTGTAATACTCGATATATGTTTCTGTTGATAATGAAATGCTTTTATTCAGAGATAAATTCAAAACGAAAGTTTGCTATATATATATTTGTAGCGCATATTAATATTTCAAAAAGCCTCGTGACCTAGCGCCCTGAACTGGAATTCGAATACAAATTAAACTTCTTGGGGGGGGGGGGGTTAAAGATTTTTTTTAATCATGTAGTCGGTAAATAGTAAGCTAGCAATTTAATTGGGGATAGGGGGGTATGTGAATATCTTGCTAATTTTAGTTAGAAGCTGAAACAATGACGAAAAACTATAAACACTCATTCCATAGTATTTGATTAGTTATTAAACGAGAATTATATCCTCTATTATAATTTTTCTGTAGTGAGAAGCTAAAGAAGATAAACGCCAGTGGAATGGACTTTAGCGTTTTATATTTGTTCGCATGCGCTTGAATGTTTTATTTATATTTGTTTGAATATGTGTGTGCTTGCGTGCGTACAATATATTGTCAAAAAAAAATTTTTTTTTTAAAAATATTATTAATATTATTTTTACGACATAAAATACAACATTCAGATTTTATTCTTCTCTTAATATTAGCTGTACGTCTCTCTTATTAACTCTTTGTAAATTGTATAATTCCTTATAAACAGTACACCAGGTATCGAGAGATCCGATTGACTTTTTTTCGCGTGGAGATTAAATGCAGCAGCGCAAAAATTCAAAATTGGGTCAGGAGATTTAGGTTATTAGTGACTTGCCGTAATCAGATCTGAAGTGCTTTGGTAACACTTTACCTAATTTTAGTTTCAGAAAAATAAAGTGAGATGTGATGTGTATAAGACGTAAAACTGTCAGTAAAAGGGGTCATGTATTGATGGTCAAGCTTAACAATGATTCGAATATTGTACATCTTTTTGAATTAATTGGAAACTATTTGATAGCGTTAATTAAGAACTTTTTTTACTGATATAATTATCATCATCATCATCATCATCATTATATCAAAAAGGCCTTTTGGTAGAGAACTTAATTAAAAATAGTGATAAAATTATTATCAAAGTTATACATAACATAAAACTACACAACTTGTATAATACAGTAAGCAGAAATCAATATTAGTCAATGTATATATGTTAAGTTCTCTAATCAAAGATAGATTTTGGTAACAAAGCAATCGGTTAGATGACAATACCTTGCTGTCAACAAGATTAATTACTGCTCGAGAATCAATTAGCACTCTTTGCAATTTTATAACTTAATTCATTTAAACCTCCCCAGTTAATTTTTAACAGGATGTTTTTAATTTAACGTGACCATTTCAAATTCCTTACAGACCTCACAATAGTTTCATTTCAGTAAATCTTGTTTACAAAACTTATATATTTTGGAAAAATATTATTACTTAACGAAAATGTAAATTGCCTCAGCCAGCTATGCAAAAACAGGTGCACCTAGTATGACTTTTGTTTACAACTTATTTAAGGTTAAAATTTAAAATCATAAGAACTTCTAAATAATATTCCTCTCTATATATATATATATCATGGTCATATGTAGACTTTGCATATATACACACGATTTAAAATGTAAAAATAATAAATTGACTCTTAACAAAATAAAATCTATAATACAAAATATATTTAAAAATAAAATGTACATGCTGTAACATATATATAAACCGATGATATTACAGTCGTTTGTTTACATATATATGTGATGATACGTATATAACCATGTTGACACTTATATACATGTACTCCAAGAGGGTTTAAATCTGGCACAGATGGAGCTGTGGGGAAAAATAGAAGAAATGTATATGAGGTCATGAATATACCATTTTAATATACTGTCAAATTCTATTTTACCTCAGAATAGCTCTACTAGTTAAATTCACTGGACGTAATTTACCTCTACTGACATTTGAAAGGTTTATATGCTGATTTTTTCATGGTAAATATTTCAATATAACTAGTAAAGATTATATATTTTAATTTTCATTTTTATTCATAGATGTCAGAAATTATTAGAAAAATATATAAGGTTTATAGTTCAAAGGTTAAATTAATAAAATTACATAAAATGTCAACAAGTCATTTTTTATTTATAAACAGAAAAAATTCTAAAGATAATTTTAGTATTTCAAGTTGTTTTTATTTATTTGAAAGATGTTTTTATTTAACCTGTATTGGCTATAATTGATATGTGATTCTGCTATAAATGTTTAAATGCTGTAATTTCATTTTTTTTAATTGAACAGGTGTTTGTTTTAGTATTTTCCTATGTATGTTGTCATTTTGCAAAAATCAGATTAATTTGAATTTACCTTGCACAATTTAATTTTATACCCCATATGTTTATTTAGGACTAAACAACTATATCTTTTTTCAGTCTTTTTCAAAAGATAGATATATTTGTTTTTTTAAATAAATGTTATAAAACTTATTTGAAATAATAGCAAAAATAATAAAAACAAAATTTATAATTCTTTACAAGAAAACAGTCAATTGATTGTGGTCAGAATTGTAATTTTCCTTAATAACCATTTCTTGGACATTTGTAGCTGTATTTTCCTTATTTTATGGTTATTTTATCATAAATATTGAGCTTAATCTATAATAATATTTTAATTTGAAAAAAATCTGCAGAGGTCAGTATTTTAGCAAAAAAATTGAATTTCTATTGCCCTATATATTATTACAAAGAGCCAATTGTTCATCCCCTTTTACCTTATATAATGCTTGAAAGAGCCAACTGTCTATTTCTGCTGTTCTTGGGTAGACAACTCCAACTGTCTGTATCAGAAAGCACATGCAAAATCTTTTATTCTTTTGTAATAGATTTTGAATGTAAAATATTTATTTTCCATAATTATTTACATTTATAATTACTTGTTACAGTATATTGATGAATACTCTACTTAAATATAAATCTTTATTCAAAAATATTTAATTTTTAGAAGAAAAATAATCAAGAAAAATGAATATCATTCAACCACTATTTGTAAATCAACGATGTTTAGTGACTGCAAATAGAAAATAATTATTTTTCATAATTATTTACATATTTATAATTATTTTTTACAATATACTGACCAATAATGTGGTTAGATTTAGAATGTTATTAATAAATATTTAATTTTAGAAGAAAAGGCAAGAGAAATAAATAGTCAGCATTTCTACTTCTAAGACAAAAGAAATTAATGGTGACTGCAAATTGTAATTGGTTGAAAAATAATTTTTTTGGTTTACTGCAGGGAATTTTGAGCAATTTTTCTTACATTTTTTTTATAGTTATGATTCCCCCCCCCCCATTATATTTGAGCAATTTGAATGTAGAATAATTCAATTTTTTGAAGCTAAATTAAAACAATTGTGATTATTTTACTCTAATATTTTTAAGAATAAAAACATAACTGACAAGTAAGAGCATTCAAAGTTTTACTCAGTTTGATGATAAGAAAATTCACAAACCAAAGATTAAAAAACTGTCAAATGAATTCAGTTAAATAAAAGTAATTTTATTTCTTTATTTGTTGTGATTTTGTGGCTATGTTTTTTAATATTTTTTTTTTACAAATAATTTAATATTTATTAAAAATAGCATCTTTAAAAAATCAAATTTGAAATAATTTATGTATATAAAACAAATACATATAATACACATGGTATGACATATTGGTTGTTGTAGTCTAAACATTACAAACCTGTTTATAGCCCTTTTATGACACCATAGAAGAATTTTAATCTACATCTATGGAAACAAAAATGAAAAAATAAACTCTTCTAGATAAAGTAAAAAATTTTTTTTTATTATTTTATTTAACTTTTTTTTAATATATGTCAAAGTGTCAGCCAGGAAGTGAACCCAGGACAACTGCTTGGAAGGCAGCTATGCTAACCACTAGGCCACCAATGCTTGACTTTTATATTTTATTTTCTTAAAACAATTATTTTTTAAGTTTTTGATTATGTTCAAATTTAATGTCATGAGTAATTATAATAAAAATAGGTTTTTATGTCACAATCTTGATTTAATTATGTTATTTGGTAAGGCATGGTTAAAGTATAAATCTCTAAAAAATATCTTTACATTGTTCACAATGCTTTTTATTTCATTAAATTATCTGACAATTTCAAAGGTCCAGTAGTCCTTCTTTAGGACTGTAATTAAGTTGAACAGAAAATATTGTCAAAAGTGTAAAAAAAGTTTAAATTATTTAAAGATTTGTTTAATCTTTTCTTAGTTTACATTTTTTTCAAATAAATCACTGAAATTATGCATTATGTTATTTTATATTTTCGTTATATATATATAAAAGAAAAACCATGGTTTCAAAGTCTACTATACAAAAGTTGTTATTTATTTCTTTATTATTTATTTAAAAACATGATTATAAATATTTATATAAATCTAATGTTTTGAATCATATGTATATATTACAATTTCTAAAATATTATATAAAAAATATAATAGATATAAGAACAGAACAAAAAATTGAAGGACTCAGGGGGATTTAAACCAACCCTCATATATAAATATATCAAATTTCTACTATATGTTGCCTTTGACAGAATAGCTCAATTGGTTAGAACAACACCTGAAGAGTGGAGCATAATACTATTCGAAACCTTTTGTAATTACTAACCTGTGTTGTCTATTTGTGTGTTATTACTAACAAGTTGTTGCATTTAGAAAGTTTAAATAAAGTTAAAAATTTCCATACATTCTCTCATAGATGATGGAAATAGTCCAACATATCACATCTAATAAAAGCAAAACATTTTAATTCTAACATTTCCCAGTAATTTTAAATATTACACGTCTTTCAATATCTACAATATAAATAGAAGCTTTCCATATTTGTTTAAAAAAAGAAACAAATAGTTATTATATAACTTCCTTGTTAAAATACATTTTTTAAATGCTGATAAAAATGGATTATAACTATGTTTAAATGTGTTCTCTTCCGAAGTGTATGCCAGAGAAGATCCAGGGAAAATCAAATATCTCATTACTTGAAACTGACATTTGCATAAAATTTCAAAACTAATACTTGAATATTATTAGTATGAGTTGAAATCAAAATAAGCACACTTATATTACATACTGCTAAATAATTTTAATACAAACATAATAATATAATGTTGCTTTGCAAGCCAAATAAGTTAAAACAGGGGTGGACAAATAGTGACCCACGGGCACTTGCAGCCCACCAAGACAATCAGAAAAATCTGCCTTAAACTGAGATTTCCTTCACATGCATGACTGAAGATTTATTAGTCTAAAAAATCTGAAAATGTCAGTAAAATGCAGATATCATAGAGATATTGGCAATTCAATGGGATAGATAAGGCCCTTGGATCATAGTATCAAAATATAAAGAAATTGACAAGACCATTACCTGGTAGATAATTCAGGAAAAAAATGTAATTTCAATAATTTATATATTTATACATATTTATGCAGTTTATTTTTAAAGCATTTATTTTAAACCAAATAACATTGCATTTATATATTAGACTATTTACATCA
This sequence comes from Epiperipatus broadwayi, assembly GCA_028023455.1. NCBI lineage: Eukaryota > Metazoa > Onychophora > Udeonychophora > Euonychophora > Peripatidae > Epiperipatus > Epiperipatus broadwayi. Next base: position 156,683 of record JAQFVV010013323.1, read on the forward strand.
TCTAATATTAAGTATTGAATGTCTGTCAAAAAATTAACTTTATTTAAATTTTACAATTACTTTCAACTGTTAGTAATAGCATACAGATTAGTATATGCACAATATTTTGAATAGTATTATTCCCCTCTCTTCTTCAGATTTTTCTGGCCTGACCAGTGACAGTACTAGTATGAGACTTAAACCTGGACCTGTAAATTCTTGAATATTGAATTTTAAGGTACAAGTCTAACCAACTGGAAAGATTCTGCTACTGTCACTAGTCAGCCATTAACACCTGCTGAAGAGAAACATAAAACCACTTGAAACATTGTGCTTATACTAATCTGTGTGCTATTAATAGCAGTTAAATGTAATTGGAAATTTTAAATAAGTTAAATTTTTAAAGACAATCAATACTTAATATTAAATGATGGAAAAATGCAATATATATATATATATATATATATATATATATATATATATATATATATATATATACACACACACACACAACTAAAATACCATCATGCCAAACCTTCAGAAAAACACAAATATGTGATTACAAATGACATTTTATTTGAAGATGTTTGCTTTTGAAGGCAAGTCAAATAAAATTGTAGTCAAGTCATATAAAACTATAATTACAATAAAGCACAAGTTGTGATTGATTTGCTGAAATGTTTTCATAAATGCCCATACAGAAATGTTTTGTGAAATTTTAAAAATAATAAGTG